>JBAJNP010000094.1:33243-147297 GCA_036877545.1 Yasuhikotakia modesta | reverse complement strand
AATTGCACAGAGACAATAGGACTTTGGACCTGGGAACCCTGTACCAATATGGCGGCGGTATTGACGCATGATCAGGGGGTGGATGCGACATCTAGTGTATATACTATGTAACTTTGGGGCAGAATTACACGTTGATGAACGATGACGTTTGAGGAAGTCAATACACACATTAGTCACTTGAGGGCGACATTGTTCCTTTCTAATACAGCCCCAGTCTAATGCGCACCTCAGTCTGCACTTTTTCTCGTATCTATGTGGTTGTAAGACAGAAGACGGGCTGTTTTTGAGAATGCATTTAGCGAACAGGAGAATTTTGAACAATCTATGTGGTATGTAAAATGAGTATGTAAAATGTGTATTTTATAAACTACCTGGTTCATGTTGCTTTAATATGATTTGTGTAACTTATTTGTTCTATTTTTCATGTTTATTGTTGTTGATATAAACTTCAATACAGTTATAATACTGTTCACACTTCTTCAAGACGTACTTTTATGAAACTAATAACTTTATTAAATCATTCTTTCATCACATGTATACAGAAATATGAAAATATTTACATCCAGAATAGGTTGTACAAAGTTTTTAAATTCCAATATAAAAATTACATTTTATTATACATTTAATATAAAAAGAATAAAAATCAGGATAAAAAATGTATAGCATGCTAGATCAGAGGTAGTTATATTTTACATACATTAGCTAGCCTACTTTACAATCTGTAAAAGAACCAAATAGAATCACTCATAGATCTCTTTATATTTTAGGTTGTATGTTCAATATGTTTAACGCTCTTAATCCTGTGGTCTAATTGGAAAGCAATTGGAATGCATTTCTGTATTGCATATATTGTTGGGCTGGAAATACACTACACAAATGCATTTCATGTCATACATTGTTGCATTGCATGTGTCAGAACACAATTCATAATGCAAGCATTTCAATAATGCAGGCATTAGTGTAAACTCTACCTTCTATGGGTAGTTTTGTCTCATGTCTTACTGTTATGACATAGCAACAGTTTAAAAAAATATCCTGCTGGGCATGTTAAAGTTAGTTAAATGTCCACATTTTTATAGCCAGCTACCTAAAGGTTTAACTTAATCATCCCCTTGTCAGCAGTATTTCCCAGCAGTATTTTGTTTCAAATTCATATTCTTCACCTAAAAAAGGTTAACATTTGGTTAACATTTGATATATGTGAAATGTGAGGGCAGTAGAAAGAGAGGACGAACAGTTTTGCTTAGCATTTCCGTCAAATCAGCAATATAATCTTAACCTGTGCATGGCAGGTATGGAGATTTTGCACAAATGTATTCAATCTTAATTTTGGTAAAACGCTGCAACTATATATTAAAGTTGAAACAAAATAATGTCATACAAAGACCAAGGGGGAAGAACACATTAAACAACCATTAACCAAGTTTTTGTGTGTGCATTTGTCTTCTTGCATTGTGTGTGTTTCTGTATTGTGGAGGTGTTTTTGTGTGTTTGTTCTAAATATGTAAAATGATCAAAAGTATTTACCTTCCTATACATCTTTCTCATTTAGCAGAGGCATGCAGGTAGTTGACCACTTACAAAATATAATTAATTATGAGTCTTTGAAATATATACATTTGGAAGTTAAAGTAAAAAGTCTGAGTACATACAGACAAGTGAGTTTGTTGTGATATTTTCACATATATTTAGATGCAAAATTTTCTTTACATCAGCACACATGCCTGTGATATTATCGTATTTAAAGAAATGTTCCAGTTTCCAACCTTGCTGGTTAAACAGCATTGCATTTCAGTTTGTTGTTTAAATTATTGAATGACTTGCAAGATTGTGTCACAATATGCTTTCCATTCTTTGCTTTTCTTTTTCAGAATGTCATGTAGCATTTGGGGCTATAAAACATACACATATGCCCAATTTAACAAAGTTCATTGTTCATTAGCTGTAATGGTTACAGGACCAAGTTCCTATGTGGTCTTAGATTTTCTTGAAGTTTTCCTTGAAAACTCCAGAGCTTAGGAGAAGACTTAAGAATGAGGTGAGAGAAGAGAGGAGTGGTAAACTTCAGAGAAGAAGGCGGTTCCATTATGGGTGTCCAGTTCACTGCCTATCATAAATTCCTGCTGCTTTGCATTGGACCCCGGTGTGGATCTCACCATGTTCTTTCCAGTGTTTTCCCTCTCTGTTGAGGGCTTCCTTTGCAGCTGGCATGGGATGAGAGTTACTGAGGGTGGGCATGTAAAACGAGCAACTGTCTTATTGGTCGGTGCAGACAAACTGTCAAACGCTGCATCAGCTTCGGCGGCAAAAGACATCAGGGCTTGGGTAGAGTCATACGAGCTTTTCTCTGTTTCAACAGAGACAAATGAATCCAGGTTGTGATCACGACGCAGGTGAGCTGGGCTAAAGAGGAGACGTGCATCTTCTCTGAAATGTGGGTTGAACAGGAGGTACAGTAATGGGTTGATGCTGGCAGGCAGAGGTAGAAGTACCAGGACAACTGATTTGACCACCTCCTCACTCACAGGAAAGAGTCCCAGAAGGGACGAAAATGTGAGGAAGGCCACTGGGCAATAGAGCAGGCAGTTGGTGAAGATAAGCCAGGCCACATGTTTGATCATAGCACAATCCCAAATGCTGTCAAAGTCACCTTTCATCAGATCCCAGTATAACTTTATGTAGGTTCCAGTGATCACCAAGAAGCACAGAGAGTTCATCATGATCAAGGCTACCATGAACCCCAACGTGGAGGGTTCCCCATCTGGCAGTGGTGATGGCATGCAGAGGGGTGTCGCGCCATACTCCCCAACCCCTATTAAGGGCAAAGCAGCAACTCCCAGCGAAAATGCCAAACATGCTACTGCTGCGGCTCGCACGCTTCCCAGAGAAGGTGACTTTCCGTAGGCTTGGACACAAGACACCGACACGCTACACTGCACTGCAGCCAAAGTGAGGAAGAGTATGGAACTCTCAGATGACAGCACAGAAAGAAAGCCTGTTGCCTGGCAACCAGGACCGACTTCCCATTGAGCACCGTGCAGGGAAAACTCTCCAAATGTCCAAGCGTCAACTAGCGACAAGGTACCGGTCCACAGACCTGTCAGTAGGTTGGTGCTACTGATGCTGCCTATAATGAACTTGACTGGAGAGAGATAGCTGGGGGAGGCAAACACCGTCACGAGGAGAAGACTGTTGCCCACCAATGAGGCCAGAGAGATTAGCCACATCCCAAGGCGTACCACCCAACTGTCAAACAAGTGCTCACACGGTTTAAACGGACCTAAAGAGGATAAAGTAAAAATGTCAAATTTGAAGTAGATAAAGTAAATCAGATCTAGGTTAGGGTCTGTTCTCACTAAATTTTCATCAAATAATATAAAATAAAACAATGGAAATGGACAACAATGGAAACAATTCACTAACAGAATGTCTGTAAAAATACATTTTACAAAAGTGTTTGTAAGAAGTTACTTTTTTTTATAAATTAGGCTAAATGTATCTATTCATTAATGTTTCTGCTATTACAGCATATTTAAAGTAAAGTTTATATTAAAGTAAAGTTTATATTTATATAAGTAAACAGCTTTTGCATTCACACCTGGGACGGGGGTACACTGTATGCTTGATTGTAGTTTGGAATCTTCAATAGCCAACTGGAATTCCTCCAAGTCCAGGTCATCTACAAGTAAAAAAAACATGATGAATGAAGGATGAAACAATCCTTAGTGTTCTTCAAAACATGTTGTACATGTTGTACTCCATCTGACAGATGATACATCATCGGTTGGACATCAAGTCTATTGGAAGTCTATGTTAATTTATCTAAGGGTTTTAGGACCACTCAACACATCTCATTTCTAATTTTCCATGTCTCTCTCAGCATTTAACCTTAATCATGAGGCTTTGTTTATACTCTGCTTTGTTTTTTTTGTGGACCTTGACTTGTCAATGTTTATCAAGTCTCCCGTGGAGCGAAATTACGAAAGTCATTTCAAGTTAGAAACCTGATCTGATCACATCTGAGGAATGCATGGAGAAAAGAGACACATTTATTTCATCAGTCAAACACCTGTGGTTACTGTATGGCCCTGACATGTTTCTACTGTGCTAATTAAAGATGAAAGACTGGCAGATATAAATAGACACACTCTGTTTTCTGAAGTATATTGTGGAAAACCACTACAAGTGCTGCTTTTACGTTCCTTTCATTTAAGGAACATGTTTGTGTCAAGGCAATATTTTTATTTTTGGCCACAAAGGCTTTGAGGGAAGGTTTACTGTATAAACTTGAGTGATTTAATATAATACAGTATTGCAGTTTGGAAAATGTCCACAAAAGCTTCAGATAACCTAAAATTGATCAGGTACAGGTGTACAGCTGACATAATTCCGACTACATTAGTCCACCCTATATTTTGCTACATTTAATTTTGTACAGTACCACAGTACCACCACATGGTGCTCATGTACAATGTACAGTGAATGAATCTTTAAGTCTACTTACAAAAATCTGGAGTTATGTTATACTAGACAAACAATCACATTTTAAAAATGTGAAATAAAATGATTATGCGCTATTTAAGGGTGTCTTGTAATCTTGTAATTAAATAAACCTTTGTGACATTGCTTACAGTCAATTCTTTATACTAAAAGTCACATAACCTGATCTGAAAAAAACCTGGAACAGGTTAAAAACAGACAGTAATACTGTGATATTTGTTAAAGCCACATTTTGTTTTAAGCCTTAAACAGTGGAGCTTACAGTTGTTATCAGTGTGAATGGGGAAGAGCGACAGAGCTTTCCTCTGAAGATCGTCTTCCTCACTAGCCATCTGCTCCTCTCCCTGACTGGCTGCTTTGTGGCTGTTGCAGGAGCCGAACACACAGCACTGATAGGCATACGGCATCTCAATGACCCTGTTCCAACAGTGGTGACAGACAACACTCAGAAACATACAAAACAGACAGACTCAACTAACCTTTTTTATATAATTTAAATACTGGAATATTATCTATAGCGCAAATATTGTAAATACTAAAAGAATATATAACTTATTGAAACTGGGTCAAAACAATACGTCATATTTAGGAAAAGGTTTGAACATCTCGGAAGAAGTAAATCATTTGGATCAGAGGTTTTCAACAACAAAAAATGTTTAGGAAGTTCTGTCACAGACGATAAAACTGCAGTAGGTATGGATAACTTTGTCTGTCGCGCCAGTGGAGTTTAAACAACTTTGAACATAATAAATATACAAATAAAATAAACGAAAGCACGTAACAGACATATTGAATCACTTTAAGGAACTGAAAACAATAAAAGATCCCATTTCAGGCAGGAAAATTCAAAGAAAGAACGATTCATCAATCGTCAAACAATGCAATAGGTAAACTAGCAATACATCCAACCCCAAGCACTAATTCAAATGTATTTGGGTCACGGCAAAATCTGTGATTCGATTTTCATTTTAATCAGTTGCGTTTTTGGAAACAATGAAACCTTCCATTTTTTCAGGTGCTAAACGAATCACTTCACCGACGGCAGAAGTCTTGGAGGGTTGCCATAGCCCTCAGC
Source organism: Yasuhikotakia modesta (assembly GCA_036877545.1). NCBI lineage: Eukaryota > Metazoa > Chordata > Actinopteri > Cypriniformes > Botiidae > Yasuhikotakia > Yasuhikotakia modesta. The sequence continues at coordinate 141,722 of JBAJNP010000094.1, read as the reverse complement.
TGTTGATGAATAAGGAGGGTATTCATAATACTGACTCTGTGTTGAGAATACAGGACTATCTTGAAATGATCAGTATTTAGATAAGCTATGAGAACTACCAAGCAGAAATCATTTAATCGTATTAATAAATGGAATGTTCCTGGGGCCACAGATTGTTCCACATTGTTAGTATGTTGAAACTGTCAATTTTATAAACAGTTGGTCGTTTCTTGGAAAACCTAATAAAACTTTCATGTGTTTTCAGGCTACTCAAGGCATTTGCATTATGAGACTTAATAACCACAGACACTAGTGAAGTTTCTTTGATGGTTTAACATGAAAGTGTTTTTAAGGCTGGCTAATCCCTTGTTTGTGAGATGGAATAGCTGATTGACGTTTTTAGGTTATTGGTTACCACAGACGTACCTTATGTTGGGAAAGTCCTCCTCTCTGAAGGAGCGAGAAAGTGCCATGTTGCCCTTCAGTTTAAGATGAGTGAGGCTGGTTAGCCCAGCTAGTGGGAGACTGCTCAAGCGATTTCCTGTCAGGTCTCTGAATAGACAACAGAGATAGAGATTCAGGTCATTCAGGATGGATGATGGATGATCAGTTAAAAAGGTTGAGATCCACTGCTTTGAAGCCACCCACTGAAAACAGATTTCAGTTTTTGTGTGAGCATTTGCCAGCACTGTGCCATCCCTTTGCCCTTGGCTTTTTTGGAAGGTCTTAACAGAACGTATTAAAAGTAGAATTATTAAGTTCTACCAGCAATTATTAGTCAAATGAGTTACCCTATCTGACATGTTATGGCTACAAAGACCACCATCAATACCATATGTGATAAAAAAGTGGATGGAGGCAATACAGTATTCTGTTGTTTTATAATATAAACTTTCTATATAAAAAAAACTCATGTGAAATGTTTGTGCTGGGGGGTCTACCTCATTTACCTCACAAATTATAATTAGAAATTATATCATAAATGAAATAAATCATAAATGAGCACCATGTAATTATTTCCATATAATAATAATATTTCCAGAATCTTTTGCAATACTTACAGCATCTGCGTATTGTAAGCCATGAACCTCTCCTCTTATGCACAAGTGCAGCATCTGCTACAGTCTTTCATTCAGTCATTACAGGCTTTATATAATGCTGCCTGCGTTTAATTGCCTGTGACTGCCGACACAAGTTTTCATCACTGCTTCTTTCATCATGATTTTGCCTGTAATCTTTTCACTTTGAGCCAACCAAAGCATCACTGATGACAGAAACTCTAAAGTGCTGATCATGGAATCTCTGTGTTTGTGTTTGGAATAACAGTTTTTAAGTGTCAGAGGTTTTTGCCATTTATTTGAGGTTATGTCTCTGTTTGTGGCGCTGATTTGCATACTCACAGTTTAACAAGAGACTGCAGAGAGGAAAAGGCATCAGGATTAATGTTTTCAATCCTGTTCCAACTTAGATCCCTGTAACGAGAAATCATTTATCTGTCAATGCTCAATCTAATGTTTATCTTTACTTCAGATAAACAAATCGTTTGTGTTGAATAAAATCAACCAATAAGTCATATAAAAAGTGTCAAATTGTTTTATTCAGAAGGCAATGTATTCAATGCATCTATGTGTGTATTGTTACTACTGGTAGAGTGTTGCATTAACAGCAACAAATGTTGTGGGTTCAATCCCAGGGAACACAACTACTGATAAAAATGGATACCTTGAATTCACTGTAAGCTGCATTGGATAAAAATGTCTGCCAAATGAATAAAGATAAATGCTTTGTAATTTATCAGTTTTGTACTGTCACAGCAACAATTATCACATTTACATATGGCAGACGCTTTTACCCAAAGTGACTTCAACATACACATTTTTTTCAGAACTTGCATTTCCTGGCATTGAACCCACAACCTTTGCACTGCTAACACAATGCTCTACCAGTCTACCAGCTGTGCAGAATGCCACAGCCTGTAGGGGGAAGTATTGCTGAGCATGCTGGTTCTTTTGACCAATTCATTTCTATGCTATTGACTCCATACATTTGCCAACATCAGTAGTATGTAGGAAACTCATAGAATCTTTGTCACAGAATCTGTCCCATTTACATTTCAAAGTAAAAGTAAATTTACTGTACTGTAGCCACCACAAAATCAAACTGTAAATAAAAATGTAACATTTCCAAATTACATTAGTAAATAATAGTAATGAAGAAGTTGAGAACTGGAGGCATTAAACAGTATCCTGCCTGAGGTTAACAGCCTGAGAGAGATTGTGTACAGTACTCACAGCGAGCGCAGAGAGTTGAGCTGTTGGAATGTGTTCATCTCAATCTGTCTGATCAAATTATGCTGCAGGCCTCTGCCGAGTCAAAACAACAAAAACTGCTATTATTGCAATCACACACACACACACACACACACACACATACACACACACACACAAATGTTCTGCCAACATGTGGATACTGGTGTGGACACTTATATGATTGCTACAGTAATGACCATCATTTGTCAATTTGTTTCACAGTGAGGGCTTTTTAGGGGCCCTTGCATGTCACAGGTATGTGTTAGCAATACTTCTCTCCCCTTGTATTGGAATTAAAGTTAAGGGAGACCTCTGAACTCACATCTCCTGTAGAGAGGCACAGTGATAGAAGCTTGGCAGTTCTTCGATTACATTATGAGACAGCTCACTGTAAAACACACACAAAGGTTACTGCTATATTTAGATGAAAATTATGTTAGATATCAAATGTTTGGTTTTAAAAAGTGCCTGTGTTAAAACATTACAATGATAACCTTATTGTAACACAGATCATTTTAGTATAAATTAAATTGAATTATGAATCACAGACATATAGATAAAGGCAGTTACACTATTTACATGTACATGGGCTGGGTGTCATATGACTGAAGTTATAAATTAAGTGTCTGTAGTTTGGTTAAAAGTAACAGAAATTCACTGTATGGGGTCACCGTATGCAGTAGAGCTAAGGTACATTATGTTCAGCAACAGCTTTTTCCAGAAGTCTAATTCGTCTCATGAACAGTTACATAAAGCTTCAATTTTCCTTCAGGGTTTTTTTCTAATCACAATTTTCCACATGACAGTGGAAAAATCCTCGCTTCAAAAACCCCTCACAAGTTCTTAAAACACAACGTACACGGGGTGGCAAAGGCCAAGAACTAAGGAAAATAAGCTTGAGACGTTGCGTCATAATATCACCTGGAACAGTCTTGGTACAAACAAGTGGAAGGTGAGCTAGCCTTACACCTGCCAATGTTGTGGAGCTCATGTTAAACGAGGCTCTTAAGAACTCCTGATAAGTTTGGTTACTTCAAATCCCTCAGGGTGAATTTGAACTCTTTGCCAGGCCTGATCTGTAGGAATCGTGTAGACGTGGTTGTAAGGATGTGCCACAGGTGCGTATTTGTGTTGTGAAAACTCACAGAACTCTTAATTTAGGTAGCAGGTGGCAGAGATCATATGGCAGGGCGGTCAGTCCAGCGCGGGTCAATGTGCTGAGCAAATATTAAAGAGAAGGAGAGGTTACTTTTAGTGTGTGTACATGTGTGTCTGAGGAAAACATGACAAAAACAGAACCAGTTTCCTGTAATTATATCAACTACAAGCAAATAATTTCATGTCAGAAAATGACTGTTAAAAAAACAGTTTTGTTGATGTTTTGTTTGTTGTTTTTATTCTCCTCAATGGTGGGAAGAACTTCTAAATGTCTCTTAAGTAATACTGATCCTGAGTGAAACAGATATTTGATCCCAGACTCACAGAACTTGAAGGCTGGTGGTTCCTTTCAAATCTGGAAACTCTTGGATCTCAGTGGCCCCGTTCAAAGAGCTAAAATGAGATTAGAGAACTTACTAGTGAGGATTTTTCTGCAGCACATTCAATGATTGATTTCGCTCATCAACACCATAAAAAAACAACAAGGTGGATGGTAGACTTTATTTTAAAACAATGCACTAAATAGACCCTCATAACAGTCTTAAGCATTGTTTATGTAACAACAGACAGATACATTTCTTTTAACTGCCTTTATGAAAAGCTACACCAGGTTAGAACTGTTATAATTGAAACATGCTGTTTTTGGAAATAAATGACTTGTTTAATGTTTTTATATATGAGACATAATGGCAAAGGTCTGAGCAAGAAAACAGTATTTATCAAAATGAAGGCAATAATGAAAATTACATACTATACTAACTGGTAATTTGAACTTACCCTATTGGAAGCTAAACAGTTTACTGGTCAAACCGCTAATCATGTGTGTGTATGTTATCATTTCACACAGATGTGTACTTACAGCGTGTGTAACTTTGGCAGGAACTGAAATGCTGATCTTCCAACAAACTGAATGGGATTCTCATAGAAATGACTGAAAAGTAATCAAAGGGTATTTTCTAAATAAGTAAAATAGTACATTTTTATACATATATGTATACATATAATATTTCATATATTCTATTATACTAAAATGTTTAAATGATTATATAATACATTGTGCCAACTCAAGCTAAAAATTATTGTTATAAAGTACAGTATAAATACAATGCTAAAATATGATAGTTTTATAGTATATTCAGACATTACTAGCCTTGTGTACAAGGTCATGGCACTGACAAGGCATATAAATTTACTGAATGTTGATAGTTTTACAAACATTAAGTTTGAATAAAATGTTACCACAAAATCATGGAAACAGGGCTGATCATTTAGTATGAGACATCTTCATGTACTTTAAGAATTTACTTGACAGAGACTGTTTTTATGGAACAGAACTTTAGTAATAGGGCTAGTTATGACTGTCATTTCCTGGTCCATCAGCAGAGACAAACAAATCACATAGTGGCTTGTTATGTCAACATAAAATGTAATTTGTACAGAATGTGCAGTCTTGGCCTGTTGTTACTGTGACAAGATACTCACATGGTCTGTAAAAGTGGATTTCCGACAAACGCTCTCTCGGGAATGGCCTTGATGTTGTTATTGTGGAAACCCCTGTAAGACGCATGCAGAGTGAGAATATTACCATCTGTACACTGAATGCGATTCACTTAGGATCAGTTCAGGAAGTCTCCTACAGACCGGCTTTGTTAAGTGTTTTTGCTAAGTGCATCTGTTCCATATAGGCTATAAATTGCGAAACCGACGTGCTAACCAAAGCGCCCACATTTTCAACCGCTGCAGCAGCTTATAATTTGTCATCGTTTGTCATCGCTATGACGCTAACATGCTAAAGTTAATTTATGGCACACGTGTTGCTGGCGAATTCTAATCCTTTAAACACTAAAATAATGAAATGTGTAACACAAACAAGGTGAAAGGTCCAAAAAGAAAATCTTTATGGCGTCCAGAAAATTAATTCCCAAGATTAGATGATTAAAATTCAATAGCTTTTTTTCTTGGCAAAAGCTCAAAATTCAGCTATAAGCACACATGTGAGCCATCTGGTTACGTCATTACAAATTTGCCAATGTAAACACCCTTTGTATCCTACAGAAACACCTGTCATGAGGCAGTCCCACAGGCCAAAAGCACTTTAAGATACTTGAGAAGGAACGACTTTTGTGCTCATCTGTGTGCATCTGCTTTTTGCAGGATAACTACATTCTGGGATCTGGCTGGGATTTTAAAGAGTGCAAAAGGCCATGCGGTCCACTTAAAAGGAAGCACATTGGCATGTATGTTGGGCGGGTTAGTCTTGGTTACTTACAATTCCTGAAGCTTGGACAGCGTGCGAATGGCCGCGGGGAACTCTTGAAGGTCGTTAAAATTCAGTTCCCTAAGGAACATAAATAAGAATCAATCAACATAAGAGCAGAAGAACATTGAGGAACACAAGCTAAGAGAACATTTATTATGAAAACCTAGAGGACAGTAATGATGTATGCATATGTGGACTCATTTTAATACTGGTTATAATTTAACAACATGCATTGATATGTTGCGTCTTTCATGAGACCCACTTTTGAACAACAATTAGCCATCTTGTCACATATTAGGCCAACTGTTTTGACATTTTAATTTGATCTTTCATGCTACGTGTCTGTAACATAAGCAAACACTTAGTAGAAACTGGTTCCAATCAGTCAAAATCCTTCCCCGTGACCTTGCAGGATTTTCCATGTTGGTCGTCCTTGGAGACCAAGACAGCTGTTCCAAGCTAATCTGACATGATGTGACCTCTCCTCTGCATACATTATTTTTGTTGTATGCATTTCATTAGTCTTCTAGGAAACGTGCATCCAAAAAACACGCTTGAACCAAAACACGGATGGTTGCTAAGGGCGAGTGGCCTTACACGCAGGTGCAAGAACAATGTGTTTATGGTCATTGCTTGTATCACAGAAACGGTTGTTTTTCTTGGATTTTAAATTTCTTCTCTAATTTTAATTGTCATCTCTAATTCTACAAGGCAGCTTTTCAATGAATATATTATTGTAGAGGAGCCATTTTCACTAAAAAGTCAGACTGTCTTACCTTCTCAAGGCATAGGTTTTAGTCAAACTGCCCACACCCATTACAATACACACAATGCTGAATGTTTCTCAGCATAGCTATTAATATTAAAGTTATAAACTATAAATGTTGAAAGGGAGTGGTTTCCCAAAACCGAAATATTACCTCTAAATGTGACCTTTGTTAGGAGTGAATATACACTGCATGTTGTGAAAAGACACACACCCAGAGCAGTGGGCAGCTATCACTGCAGCACCCAGGGAGCAATCAGGGGTTAGGTGCCTTGCTCAAGGGCACTTTAGTTGCTACCTGCCAGTGCTGGAATTAAACCACCAATCTACTGATTACAAGTCTGACTGTTTAACCAGTAGACCACAACTGCTGTTTGAAGTGAGCTTGGGTGGACCAACATTGGCCCACTTAATTCCAAACCTGTATGGGTCTGTTTTGCATGAGACTGATAAAGCATTGATTTTGGCCATGAATTTAAGTAAAAATAAAAAAAAGTTGAAGTGAAATAAAAAAATTATGATTTATTTTTATGAAACATTTTTGATCATTTTAATTGAAGCAAAAATGTGTCATTTCTGTGCCTCTACTGTTTTGAGTTTCGAATCACCCCTTCTTTTCGCCATTTATAGGTCTAAATCATTGTTTATAGATCAATGCAACATTTATTACATTCTTTTTGTATATAAATAACTGTTCAAAACCACATCCTTAAACCAAACTGATTATTTCACATAATTTTGAGTACAAAACTCATTTATTAATAAGAAGCATGTGCATAAAGTGACTCACATAATTTTGTTGGTCTGTACCGGAGAACATATTAAACTTGTACCATTTCCTACACAAAGTCTATGTCTGTATATGCCAGTAAGCGCATGTGGCGCCAGTTGTATCTTCACAGTGTAATTTGCCAAATTCGGATACTTCGCACAAGTCAAAGAGTTGCTTGTAGCAAGGAACAACCTGGCAAGTTTTGAGCAAAGGTGAACAAGCATTTTCAATTTATTTCTATGAAGTTGTGCGTCACACAGTGAATTGTGGGATTGATATGGGTGTGGAAAAATTGTACTGCACCCCAAAAGCTACAATGTTTTGCAATTGTAATCTTTACTTCTTCCACAACAGTGTAAACAGTAAGACTTCCAGAAATCTCAAGTGTGGTGCAGATGTGTCAAAGAATGTAAAGCAAATCTAGCTATTTGCAAATGGCAAACATATGATGCAAACTCATGCTTGATTGCTAAAAATACAGTGACTCGGTGGATCTGATTGGACCATTTATTTGTACAGTAATTGTCATAAGTATTATGGTTTGATCAAACATACATGACTGATGTTGTAGCAGAGCCACAGTTTATACTTTAGGTTGGGATCAACCTATGAATTATAGTGTATTTTATAGCAAAAAAAAAATTGTACACAGCAGCTTTTATGAACAATTACAGCAAAACCAACTGTACCAAATGGATTGCACAGCAGTTTAACAGCAATTATTGTTCATTATCTTGGTCCTGTATTGAGAAATGTGTTTAAGTAGTTTCGGTCAAACACTACATAAAATCTAGAATCCACTTACACTTAAAGCCAATAAAATATAAGGTATAAACAGCACATTGCTGTGGGTGAGCCATGCACCGCTGTTCTACCATGTCTAAATCCTGGTTTTGCTTAAGACATCCGTCACTCTTGTTTGGAGATTTTACTTTGATATGGCACAGAGGAGTAATGCTTTTCATTTCCTGAGAAGGCCTCATTGTTTAGAACGGGAGGCTTTGAGGAACTGTCAATTACCTTTATTTACAATTTATAAAATCAGGCAGTGCTCTGTTTGAAAGCTAAACCATCATGACAAAACAACATTGCACGGGGCGCTGTGTCTAATTGCTTATACATGTGTTTTCAATGATAATTACAGTGACGCGGATTATGGCAGCATCAATAAAAAAGAATGCACAGCGTCTCGCAAAAACATGGCAAAACTGTTTCAGGAAGCTACGCTTCCAAACACAAAGGCACACACGGACACAGAACACAGAACACATGTGCGACCGGAGTGAGACAGCTGAATTTAGGAGACAGAGTTCCCTCTGGTGTGTCACGTTACATGCAGAAATTTGTGCCTTTAGGAGGATTAGCATGTTGCTTAGCCATCGTTGTGACTGTAATTAAATCGTCACTCAATATGCAGCTTTTAATGTAATGCATAATACTTACCTATAGATATGCTATATGTGTGCCTTATTCTTGTTGAAATGAGTCTGTTGTGCGTATGACTCCTAAACTTAATTATAATATCCCTATAATGTTTTCCAAAAATAAACGGAAGGTCTTAAGGTGCTTCCTGCACAACATAAAGGTAATTGCAATTATTTTAAGCTTTTGAGCTTAAGCTACAGTTTTTGTTTCACAGATTTAGGAATGCAGATTCAAAAGCACCTTCTGGAATCTGCTTGTGGTTGCCCCCCGGAATACCCGTTTGGGAATAGCTGCTTTGGGAATAGCACGATTGGGAATCTGATTCGCAAAACGGAATACCACAATGGCCTTTAATGAAAGTGTAAGAGTTCAGATCTAGTATGATCTCATTTAAAGTAAGCTTTCTTTAAAAGTTAAATCTGTCAAGCTGATCATTTTTACAGTAGTTTCAGTGCATGGTTCTTCAGCAATCGCTCTCAGATGAAGGTTTCAGCTCAGTTTGTGTAGACTGAAATCCTTTTTGTAAATAGGAACATGTGATCTTTTAAAAGCAGGTGTGGACCTCTCTGTATCCTGAGACCACCATGACTTAAGAGCATATGCTTATTCTTTAAAGCCAAACTCTTACAGTACTATCTATGTAATGTCTTTAATACATTCGCAATATATATGTTGGCTCTGGTTCTTAGGCCCCTTTAAAAATTTCTCATGAATTTTAATAGCATTTCTCATGTATTTATTAGGCCTCCCAATCATTTTATTGTAATCTGCAGTACCAGGCTCAATGCTGCATGCACAGCAATGCTGAATGATAAATATATAATAACAGAGCCTGAATCTAGCAGCTGGAATATGAAAATTGTAAAACTTTACCCATAAGATCATGATGCATAAAAACTTTTCAGACATACATTACAATCACCTGTATTAATTGAATTATTTGCCAATGAATTATTTAAATGAATTGCATACACAAATACTTGCCATTACAAATAGTATTATTTCAATGCAAACAGCATTGTGGATTAGGTTTTACAGATATTGATTTAAGATGTCATTATACACTTATATTATATATTTTTTCTATATGATTATAAATAGTCACTGATGTACCGTCCACAGCCATTTTTCAATGGAGTTTGTCAGTCTGTAGACTTACTGGCTGTTGTGTCAAAATTTGCTGCAATGTAGCATCTTACATTTACATATTTGGCAGACACTATCCAAAGTGACATAAAGTGAATTCAAGGTATACATTTTTAGTAGTTTTCAGTACTTGCATTCCCTGGGATTGTAACCACAACCTTTGCACTGCTAATGCAATGCTCTGTTGAGCTACAGAAAAGGTGCAACTTTTGTGGTAGATAATTTTTCATGGCACTCAACCAGGTACTCAAACCCTTAATCTTCTGATCTGAAGTCAGACTATTAATTGTGCACCATTAATGCCACATTTTAGTGTTTTAAAACATGTAAGACTCATATTTACATTTGTCCTTAAACCATGTTTACACTTATTTATATACTTTTTATAATTATAAAAATATACATATTTCTATATGTTTTATATTTTAGTGATAATGTGTTTGTTTTAACAGGAAGGGCTTTTATGTTGTTTATAATCTATCAGGACAAAAAAAATAATATCTTACTCACAGAGTCTCTAGGCTGTGCAGTCCTTCAAAGCTGTTCTGTCCCAGAGTCTGGATCATGTTGTTATGAAGATGCCTGAACATTCATGTGTAAACATTCATTAGGGTTATGGTAAACATCAAAACAAACCTGTGAAATGACACCTGTGCACTTTGCTTCACATTAATGTAAATGATGGATGTTATAAACCTATAATTCCACTGCTTTGTAATTCAAAGATGTTAGGATTTTTGTGGTGCCTGATCAAACCAAAGCATGCGTTTCAACTTTTCTGTTTTATTTTCGGTCAATATTCACTTATACAGATACAGTACATGAAATGTGATTGGATGAATTCCTTTTCTTCACTATGCAGCAACATTCTAATAAACCAATCATATTTCAGAGTTAAGGCCTAGCCAATATTCTAATAACATTTTTAAGGCTTTGAGCTCTTTTTACCTTTGATTCTGGAAGTAGGATATAGTTAGGGTTAAGCAGTAGGCTAGGAATATAGTTATATGGAAGAAATGTTGTTCCTAAGGATACTGAATCCTACTTGACTAAGTCACAGATACCTACAGCACAACCAGGTTGGAGAGATTCCTGAAGGCGTAGTCGGGGATGTGGGTGATGCGGTTTAGGGCGAGGGTCATGGCCTGCAGGGAGCAGAGGTCATTGAGCGCGCTCACAGGGATCTCTGTCAGAGCATTGTCATCTAACCACAGGTGGCGAAGGGAGCGCATGCCAGAGAGGGTCCTCGCAGGGACCTCCATGATCAGGTTGGCATCCAGGCGCCTGTTTTGATTGGGAGGAACAAAAGCATCTGCAGATGTTTATTGCTGTACACAGTTTACACTGTTTGACATCTGTGCAATCTATACAGTCAGTCATGTGTTCCAATCACCAGGTTGCGGCTCTGACTGTGACCTCAAACATGCATTAATTTAATGTCAAAACAACAGGGGGAAAACGGTGACAATAAACAATCACTAAGGGCAAGAATATAGAGATAAAACCACTGGAATTGTATTTATGCTGTTCTATTATGTCTTTCACTGTAGATCGTTGATGGAAGTCTCTGAACCTGTGTCAACAAGACGCTATACACTACCCACCCTACGCTGAAATATGCTTAATGTTCTCCACAGATTTTTAACATGGACTGGCTAGGCTCCAGCTGCGGTATTTGTGACCAAGTTAATGGCAACAATCCTGGTCCATGCAGTGTACTGTCACGGAATCAACAGTGTTTAATTCTTCTCCATCAAACTACTGTACCACTCCCTATAGAATAGACTGAGAAATTATACTTGATTACTATACTTATGTATTATTTTTTGTGGATCTGTACTTTACTGGATTTAAACAATGCATTTCATTTTATCAAGAAAAAATAGTTTTTTTTAACTTCTTGCTAGTTTTTTACTTATTTCTTGATTTAAGTGTAAATTTAATTTACACTTAAATTTTAAAAATTTACACTTAAAATGTATGCATGCATTAAGCAATAATTTATTCTTTGTCAATGTATTGTAAAAGATTTAAATTAGAATTTATCATTTTTATCTATTATTTATCACTTTATGTTCACTTTTTTAATATTTAAGCACAATTTAATATGCTACTTTTTAAGTATATTTTTTGGCTGCATTCACTTAATTAAAATTTTCACTTAATTTCTCTACTTCACTTTTTGAGTGCTTTTTACACCATTGAAAGATGAACTATTGCGGCCAAGTACAGAGGTATACAGGACTGCAGTCAGGACATTTCTGCTTTGATGATAAACCAATTGAAGGACAATTTTACTGCCACTTTTGTTTTTCTGGTGAATGGATTGGCACCACTATCTGAGTGCACTAGTTTTCTCAGAGTGATTTATGTATGACTGTTTAATAGAGCTATATTTGGTTGCTCTAGCGTGGGCTTGTTTAATGAGACCTTTGGCATTCTCGCTACTCTTAATGGTTATGAAATCGGTCCACAGGTGGAGTTTTACGTCTCTGAGTGAATTTAAAGCTTTAGACTGCTAAATTGAAAGAGGCTTTCAAAGGATGTAGAAGTTGTGCAGTCACTCGTTCCAGTCATACATGGACTTCCATAGCAAACATTTGAAATTCTCTCTCAAATCTAAGAACTGAGTGAAGCCCTTTATTTTTTTTGCAAACTGGTTGTTCATGAACCTTGACAACCAAGATGAATGTCCTCCCTGTGTCAACAAGGTTAGCCTTTTATCTAATAAATGTTGCGTCTTCAGTGTGTGTGGGGTGTGCTGAACTTCAGCCAGTCGTGATGTATGGTAGCAGCAGAGCACGTAGAGTTGCCACAAGCACTTCTGCATTTTTCCACTGTGACCTTTCACACTCATTTATTTTGCACTGGACTCTCTTTACTTCCCTTCTGCCCTTATCAAACCATAATTCCTCCAATGCAGGGTAAAGCACTGAGGGCATCAGAGGAACTTGAACCTAAAACACAATTCTGTGTGGCAAAAACACCATATTTTTGAGCCCATGATTTGCTGATATTGTGGTGGTGATGTCTCTAACATCTGCATTCATGTGCTCAGGACACAAAATTATGTCTAATTCAGGGGTTTTGCAATATTTTTTAATAGTACTTTGTTGGTAGGCAGAATATTCTCAAGAGGTATTGTACTGCCTCAGCTTTAAGAAAAGACGATATTTGGTGGGTTTTTTTGGTGTTCACAATATGGTGTTTTTCACGGTTTAATGCATGCACTACTTTAGCAGATCTTCATTTAATAAGCCAATATCTGAAAGGGTGGTCTTGACAAGGATGCCCCACACTGAGCATAGCCTATAGACTTAAACACATGCAGAAACAAAGATCATTTTCATGCCTGATCATCTGTCCTGCCTCAACTCTTCTTCCCTCTGCCGACATCGGGCGCCACTGGACAAACTTACCGCCACCAGAATTATCCTCATCTTATAATTACCCTAAATTATATGTTTGTTGAGATCTAAATCCCTTCCCACTTGTGGGAATCCTGGATGGAGCACCTAGTTTAATTTCCACATTATCTTTATTATGGAGGATCTGAATGTGAGCATATGTTAGCTGGATATACGCCAGAGCTCTTCCATGCGGCACGCCTTCCAAGTGGAAAAAACTCTGCTGGTGGCAAAGAAATTAAATTTGTATGCCATGACTCTAATGAAAACATCCTCGTGACGGTAGAAGGAAATGAGCACATGGATATTTACATGGAATTATTCATTTGGAAAAAAACAGGGTGTGTGGCTCCATTCCGGAATGCTGACTGGCATTGGGAAGCCGAAATAATTGAAGGAATGACAGAAGTAGATGTAAGCAAAGCAGATGGACAAGGTCAGACAAAATCCCAGACAATATTTAGATTTTGACCTTTTCATGGGGAACCAGTTAGGAAGGGGGCGTAATTCCGATTAGGAGGGAAACGAAACCTAAGGGAAGAGTAACTGATGGAAAATTGAGCTCTTCACAGCTCATTGAATCTCCCAGTGCTCAGGAGCCACAGCTCAGTGTCTGGCAGGTTCCACATGGGTTCCAGATGCGCCAAGAGCTTTGCAAAGGTTCTTCTCTTTGACTGTTCTGATATTAAATGTGACACAGCCACAGTTTATCTTCAGTTTATCAAATATCTTAAATGACCTTTGAAATATCATATTTGTCTCAGCTGTAACTTGACTTTAAGAAAACACATAAACCCAAATCTGCAAAATAATTTTCATTATATATTAATTTATTTATTAATAAAATGTTTTTTCCCCAATCTTCTTTTAAAATGTAATCTCTATCTCTACTTTTTATGATACCTATTATGTTAATTGACTGTTGTAGCGAGAAGTCTGAATACCCACTTTTACACCTCTAAGAGAGGCACAAGCCTTTATGTGTAATGACAAGTATTTCTAGTGCACATCCAATTATTTAAATGGTCCAAATGTGTGGCAGTTTTCATAATCAGTTGGCATAAACAACTATGCCCAAATAGTTTAATTTAATTTAGTTTAGTATACATATTAAAATGAACAATACAATTTATTGTTGTAGTAAAATATTTTAAAAAACGTTTGCATGCAACCACATCCAACTACACTTATATTTATTCATCTGGCAGACTTACAGTGACTTCAAGGCATACATTTTCATTAGTACTTGTGTTCCCTGGGATTGAACCCACAACCTATGTGCTTCTAGCACAATGCTCTACCAGTTGAGCTACACAGGAACTACCACACAACTGAGGTAGGTGAACAAAACAACAATACAATTTATTGTTGTAGTAAAATATTTTTACAAATATTATTATTAAAATAATAAATATATTTTGCAAAAAAAAAATACATTGCATTCTGTTTTCTGTGTTTCATTTGTAGAAGACATACAGCCTATATTCTGGGCCCTACAGCCAGAGAAACACCTGTTTTACCAATGTTGTTGTTAACTTGATCCTCCTTGGTGGAGAGTTGTTAATGAAGAGCCAAATGGTTCTAATACGCATATAAATATCTGGGATTTCTTTATTTATTTCTTGTACAGAGAAATGCCAAAGGTTAACTCATGGCTAAGTTACAGAAATAAACCAAATACTGTTACTGCTATAGACTGTCTGTTAAAGCGCTTACTGTCTTACTCATGCTGCTTGTTTTGTCAGTACATGAACTTGGTGAAAATGTTTTTAAACCACCCGTTCCCCCTCCGTTTTGACATCTTATTCTTATTGAATGGTTAATATCATCCTTTCTTGTACGATGAGAAGATCTTCTGAACATAATAACATGAGAACGATCTTTGAATTCATACAATCCATTTAATTCCAGCTGTTAGGCTTGGAGCTGTGGTTAAAACTAGGAGGTCTACGCTTGGCATGCAGGCCTATCCAATGCTGCTTTAATATACACCAATGTTCCATGTAATCTGTAACAGCCCAAGCCTGTTTGTGATCATTTAAAGTATGTGATACTTACAGAGAAAGCAAATTAGGTAATTCCCATTGGTCTTCACTGGGCAATCTTTCTAACTGGTTGTTCTGCAACATCCTGCAAAGATACAGTCAGTGAAAACTACAATAATTATTAGTTTTTGTAATAATAAAAACTACAATAATTATTAGTTTTACAAGAATAATTTAGTTTAGTCTAAATACAATGTTCTAAATCAAATTACACAACAGCACCAGATGATGGAATGCTTGTTTTTTTTTCATGTTCATGTTTTTTTTTAACACATTACTTATTATGATTTTTTTTCTGTGGAACGGTTGTAAAAGAAACAATAATGGTGTCATGCTAAATATCAGCACAGCTGTAATTACCTATGCGCTCCTGCCTACAGCTGTGTTGCTAGAAACTAAAATCAAAATAGGATATAATAACAAATTATAACCCTTATTATGTTACTATTAATGGGTGGTCTTCTGGTTCACAAAGCAAATACTAAGAATTTATTAGTCATTTCCATATGTGTAATTTGCTAGATGGTGTATTAGAAATGCTAAGGCCTGGCAAAAAAGACACTTTTTGAAAGCCTGTTAGCATGTTTATAGCCCCCATGGGCAAGAGTGGACCAGTTTACTCCTGCAGTTGCACCATGCGGTTACCTGACATCAATCAGTCAGGGGGTATGATTTCAGATACTGTGTGGTGCACTGTTCAGTGGACAAAACCAGAACATGGGAGGGACAAAATGACTCAAGAAGAGTAAGAATGAGGGGGAGAAACTGCTTGGGTGGGCCACTGATGTCATGCTCACAGGTCTTGTTGAATAAGGGAGAAAAGAAGCAGGAAGTGGTACAACAGTGACATTGAGGTCTTTGAACAAAGCAAATTATTCCAACGTGAGAGCATGCAGTCATAGACTCCAGGCCTTAATTACAAGGCAGACAGCTTTATCATGTCCAATCAAATGAAACTACTGACATTTGACCAAGAAGCAAAGAATTGCCTGTGTTTGGGGGAATAAGAACGCCTTTGTGGCCAGGATGTCTTTATCAGGGAAATCATGGTGCCACCAGAGCTATTGTGAACCCAGACATCAAATGTCCAGCAGACTTGATATGACGTTGTAATTTCTCATTCATTCGGATACAACAAAGTATGCATTCATCTCTCTGCTTTCAGGTCTGTTGTGGGATTATCATATTTTGACTAACAATTTTTCTTGATGTGAGATTTTCATCATGTTTTTCTTGCAGTTGTAGGCCTTGGCTGGCACGTTTACACATTTCAGTGTGAAACTCACCCACAAACATTTTCCCTCATTTACTGAGCCTCATTTTTTATTTCAAACCTATGACAAAGATATTTAAAAATGTTTCAGTGGTTTGTGTCCACAATATGTCAATCAGTGTCACTGTTGTTTTGTTATTAACATACATTTAAAAAAAAAGGCTTGGAATGACATGAGTGTATTATGGAAGAATCTCTTTAAGGACAAAATCTAATTTTGTTATGTGACTCTTTCTGTCTACCAGAATTTGCCTGTTTATAGCTGGGCCATCTGAATTATGAACCAATGACCATGGAGGGACCTGTTTTGAACCTGTCTGAAAGTGTCATTATTTTTACATTTTAGTTTGATGTGGTTAGCGGTACAGATATTACACAATTCACCTTTGAACAAACATTGGGCGGTCAAGTACTCGTGCCTCTGACAGGTTTGGTGGTTAAATAGGATAGTTAGCAGCACAATAGTGTACAAAAAGCAAAGAGAAAAGACTTTTAACTATTGTAATACCCAACCCAGTCCGTGCCTGCACCAACCACATAAATAAGATTTCTGACAACAAACACATTCCTGACAAACATGTCCTTGCTTTTATGAAACTCAAGTATGAAACTGTCTACATTACTGTCCTTATTAAGCTCCTAAGATGAGAGTACTTAGGTTAATTTAAGGGACATTTTTACTTGGGGCCTTAAAGTTATTTGATTTGGCAGATACAGGGCAAATTCTGCCTCCAGGAAAGCACAAAAGGATGGGTGGAATTGTGGAAGGAACTGGGTGTGGAAATTTTGGGCTGAATGTTGGTGTGAATGGAGGTATTCCAGGGCTGGGCTCTGACAGTAGAAATGAGACAGATACCTGTTTCTCTCTATCTAAACTGAATTTTAATGAATGTGTTTAACAGAGTTTAAGCTTTATCAACAGTGCATGTGGCATAATAAAAAAGAAGAATAAATAATTGTGGTTACAATAATGCACTTACAATGGAACAGCACCAGGCCAAGCCGGATTGAATGTATAACCACAAAATTTAAACATTACATATGAGTATATACTGTATATGAGACTAGTGTGGTAAAATTTCAAATTTACATTCTTTGTTTAAAGTCAATATATTTACAATCAAACCAGTGTAAAACCGTTTTAGGCTGAAATAATCAGCAGATTTATTTTTTCACAATAAACCTTGTTAATCAAAAAAAAAATATGAAGTTCCTTTAAAGGAACTACAACGCACACACACACGCACACACACATCTAGAAGGGACAAGCAAAGCTTTCTGTCATTCACCACAGGACAAAACCTGACTCATCACCTGACTGTCATTATGTTTCTAATTTTTCAATGAATGACACTTCTATAAAAATTGTTTTGAAATGAATCACCATGAATATTATTTTCCATAAAAGCATTTACAGAAACACAACCTCTCTCCTTCTCTCTTTTGTTACTTACAGGACTTTGAGATTGTAGAGGCCTTGAAGTGCAGGGCCAGGGATGTGTCTCAGGTGGTTGCCTGAAAGTCTCCTGTGAAAAGACAAAAGAAGTGCTTTGGTTCATTTGCAGTCCAACACACTAATGATCTTAGCAGAAGGATGAGAATCTGGTGAATTCATAAAGGCAAGTGTGCATGCATGTGCAAACGTGTATGTGTCTGAGAGCCTGCAGTGAAAACGCTCAAAACCTGGCAGAGGAAGCAAGAGATCTCTGTGGACTCAAAAGCCTCAGCATCTGAGGTTAGAAACTCTCTGGCTCCTAGTTTGCGCTTTTATCGCGCACATGCAGAAATCTCGCTTTTGTATGTTCTCCAAACACGTCAAAACATTTAGAAAGAAAAGCCAAGATCTAAATGCACTTTAAGCTCCCTTTGCCTCCCATGGTACCAGATATATTGTAGTACAACATCATTTAAATTCAAAAGTCAAGGATGAAGTTGGATACAGTTGCTAGTGAAGTGCAAAATATACCCCACAGTACAAAGTAGAAGGTTGAACTTCCCCAAAGGAAGGCAAAACAACAGTATTGGGGGTCTTATAGAGTACACATGAAATAAGCAAGAGCCACAAGAAGCAGAAGCTAAAAACGATACAAAGAGGTGACTTTATGAACAGTGTGCAAGTCATTTTATTAGTATGTAAAACCGTTGTGGACGTTGTGCCAAAAGTACAATTTGGATTGTACAAGACAAATTTGAACAATCACCTCTTGAAACCTGCTAGAGAAGTTCCTTTACAAAATGTACAATCCAAAAATAATCATATAACTTATATGCCAAGCTGAGCATAGTTGTGATTGTATTTGTGTATGTTTATACCAACCATACACACAAATGGAACTAATCTTTTATAACTTTATAAGGTTTTTTATATGAAACCATAAACACAAAAATGAAACTATGGGAGTACAAATCAAATCTGAAGGGACAATGCCCCTTTTCGCCTCCTTGTGGCGCTGGGCCAGCCGGAAAGTCAGAGCAAATATTAACCAGCTGTCGAGGCTAATCAATTTGTTTATCAAACAAATCACCTAATAAGCATCCGTGCCTGTTCTTGTCTGGATGGCAGAGTTGAGAAAAGTTTGTTGAAGCCTCATAAAGGCTCATGACAGCCTGTGCGGGCAGGACCACCCGTACCGCCAAACTGACTTGCCTCACGCTTTTCTTCAGAGTTGCTTGATCCTGCCTGAGTAACCTCAGTCTCCGCTGTTTGCCAAAATGGTTCCCTTTGTGAAACAAGACAAACTTTTTGAAACTTGAGGTCAGTGTTCCACCTATAAGTCAGCTTAGCTAATGTGATGGGTTCGACAGCTTTGGCGACAGAACGAAATGTTCAAAATGTTACACAGTCACATTTTGAACCCAGAAAACACAATGACAAAATTTAGTGGGTTCAAACCTGGTCTGACAGATCCACAGCATAGGGTCTGACCAATCAGAATGGGACTGTGAGTGTGAAACTTCTTTCTACGTTGAGTGTCAAACGTTGAATGCCATCTTTCATCAACGTTGAATGCCATCTGCCAAAGCCACTTTAATCTCTAAAGTCACTTTATTTTGTAAATAACCTTTGTTTGTACTTCTTGTTGCTTAATCTTGTCTATCTTGTCTACCTGTATGTATCTGGGGTCGGAATTTCAATTCTCTGTATGTATGTACTGTACATATGGCAGATTTGACAATAAAGCAGACTTTGACTTTGACTGATGTAATTTAAAAGTAGTTGTGTTTTCTGGCTAAATAAAATTTTTACAAGCAACATAGCTGTTGTCATAAGTTGTCATGAGAGACTTCATAGTCACCTGGTATTAGATAATCAGGTCATTGGCTTAAAAACATGTGACACAACTGTGCATAAATGAAAAAGAAACTGCCATTTGAATGAGTGTGAATGCTATTGGATAGCTTTTTCCAGGTATTACAAACCTTCTTGATCTCTGTACACACTATTGTTACCATTTAGCCATGAAGACTATGAGTTTTTCAATGGCTACCACTTCAAGTTGTGCCAGACCACACTACCTTATATACTATTTCTCGTAAGGCTCTCTGCCTCTATACTCTGATAAACAGTTGTTTGACATGAAGCAAAAAATGTGGGAAATAAAGGAACTGGGGGGCTTGCAGGGGGCTAAAGAAAGCAAAATAAAAGTGTGAGATTTGGAGGCTGCCAAGCTTAGCGGTTCACCCAGTGTAAATAGGCAAGTGAAGGTTTCACATGCATGTCAGATGAGGTTTCAGGCATGTACCACAGCAAGCCTGTTCTGCTGGAAGCCTTTGCCAGCCCTGTGGTCAGCTTTTATCCCTAGTAATAATTCAGTTATGTATCTAAGCACCAGAGCTTTCTGCTTTATGTATCCCCTCACATTACAGACATCGATGGCTGTGATAGGCCTTTTCCTAGACCAGTAGAGTTAACATCTTGTTTATTTCTTTGGGAAATATTTTGGAATGATAAACCTGTTATAGTTTTTGAGAAAATTATATTTTGTTCAAAAATGAACAAGCCATTAAGAAAAAAGAATCAGACGTTTTCAGTTACTTTGAATTTTTTGTATGACTTCAGAATTTCTCAATAAATCTGTCAAAGATTAACTTTTTGAGCAATGCTCTTAACATTAACTTTATGTGCTCTTTAGTTTTCTATTTTAACATTTTCAAGAGGGATTTCTTTTAAGAAGAAACATCTGAGATGCCTAAATTAAACTGTAACAACTCCTCAGATAAAAGAACAATGTTGGGTATATTTGATAAAAGTTTTAAATCATTCCTGATATTAAAGTTAAATAGAACCTCTTTAACTTCAACTCACTAGTCTTTGCTGGAGATTCAATGCTGTCCAAACTGCCCTCAGCACTCCACTGGATTTGGAAATTATGGAACGTGTAAATCAGGAAAGTATGCTATTAGTGGAAAATGTACCAAAAGAGGCATCAAACGCAACCTCAGACCAAATGGTGTAAAACTTACAAACACTTTATCAAAACACAGAATGAATGTGATTTGTTGGATGCAAGTTAGATGAGGCATATTTACTCACTGTGGTGTTTACTAGAGATCTCCAGCCTTCACACCAAACAATTAAAGCCTCCGTCAGATGAAGTGTGAGTCCAAGTCTTTTTATACTGTGAGTTGTTACTGCAGATGT
The DNA here is from genome assembly GCA_036877545.1 of Yasuhikotakia modesta. NCBI lineage: Eukaryota > Metazoa > Chordata > Actinopteri > Cypriniformes > Botiidae > Yasuhikotakia > Yasuhikotakia modesta. The sequence goes on along the minus strand of JBAJNP010000094.1, from coordinate 120,540 downwards.
TTAGAATTAAGTGTCAGGGCACATTTGGTTGTGAAAAGTGTAATTACAACCTATCCACAGCTGTATTGTTGCTACTTGAGTCCATTTTTAGCATCAATTGTAACCTCATAAAGCAGCAACCGCATGCTTATTGGAAGTAGTTTACGAGAATCGACTGTGTCGCAAATATCACATGGAAAAAGGTGGAGGGCGGTCATTGTCTTCAGGCCACCGAAGGCTGTGTTGACAACAAGGAGCACAAGTCAGAGGCAAAGAACTCTGGGAAAGCTGGTTAGTGTTATTTTCCCCTCCCGACCATCTGTCTTCTGTTAGATGCCTCATTGGGGGCCAAAATACCGTAAAACTTTAATCATGCTCGTCTTTTTTCATTATTTTTTTTAATTTCGGTTTGTTCATTGAGAGGTAATTACAGCTGAGAGAGAATGGGGAGAATTAACAGGGATGGAAAAATGTGGCCGTATTAGAATCAGCGCCTGCAGAAATCATGAGAAACTTTATGGTCCTCCATGCTTGATGATTTTAAAAAATGTTATCTTTAAACATTTTTATTGTGAATATATTTTATATTTTAATATAGCTGAATGTCACACTTGCTTAATTTAGTATAAGTGAATACATGAATATAAGAAAAGTTGCACCAGCTGGTCCAATCAAACCACTTGTTAATGTGATTACATCACAATGGTGGTTTAAAATGACCATTAACCAGTTAAGTTTTAACCACTAATATTATTTTTATTATTACTCTTACCACAGCAGGACTTTAATAAAAGTCATCAAAATTGCAACACAGCTAAAAGTCAGTGAATATTTTAAATAGTCATATGGATATCATCATATATAAATGTGTATACCTGAACTAGTGGCTTAACAACATGTAAACTGGAATACTGAACCGAATTCTCTAACTCATGCAGATATTATTGCTTTCAAGTACCAGGATAGGAACCAGGTTATATTATTTCCAAAAGTTCTACCATATTGATTTTACCATGTTAAATATGTTCCACAGATTTTCCCACTTAATTGCCTGTGAAGACACAAGACTGCAGATGTAGTCTGAGTGTGCTTATCTAAAATGTGTAAAAAAGATTATGTATTCACAATGCAATAAACCTTTCATCTATGAACACTCTTGTTTAGTTTGTTGTTTTCTACATCAAAGATTAAAAGAAATAATAGAGACAAAGACACACTATGCCCCTGAGCTAGTGTAGCTTAAAGATGTGGCCATTTATTCTATTTAGTCTATATCTGTTACACCTATTTATTATTTTTGCAACTATCGCATATACTCCAAGACATTGCCTAATATATACCTGTACAAATACTTAATACACGAAACCCCATATACACAACATTATTAAATCATTCACCCTAAAGACTGGTGAAAATATCACAGGTTTTAGCTCCTAAACTCTGGGTCATATTATCTGCAGGTTTCCTACAATATCGATTTCATAGCTTGATGGAAAACGCTTCCAAGGCTAAATCATTTTGACTGGATTCTAGCCTGAGGAAGACCTAGAAATGGAAAACGATGTGACTGCACTTCCTCTGGCTTTGAAACCTAAACTCTCGGCATTTCTCTGAAAGTGACCTTGTCTTCCAAAATATGTATTCATCATAACTATAAACTACGTCTGCCTAGAATCAGGCTGCACTCGGCCCCTTTTGATTCTCTCCTAAAATGTTGGATTGATTTTATGGCATCTACACAGATCTTTATCACAGAGCTCACGCTTTGTCCCATGAGGGTCCTTGTGTGGGAAAAAAGATGAAAAATTCTTTGATATGTCTATGCTGTCAAACCTCTCCGATAAGAGTAACAAAAAATGAAAATCGCAAGAAAACAGATAAGCTTAAAGACTTCACATTCTCACTTGTCATAACACTAATTTCCTTAACTTTAAGTAACTTTGATTTCATTTCAACACTTTAATGTTGAAAGTCACTGGAAAATCTGCAGATGTTTGTTTGCATTTTTAGTTGTTTTGTTTTGAGGGAAATATTTAATGGAATGTGTTACATTAAGCCCTTCTACATTCTTTTTTTACACTCTTTGGTGTGTTGTGCATATGCAGATTCTGTGAAGCTCTATGTTAGCAATCCTTTAAACATTTCATGAGCAAAGTGTTTATATGGAAATACTGACCAGCTGACATAGTAACATTGAACCAATGACTTTTTGAGTTTGAGATTTTGCAAAAATATTTATTTGACTGACTAATCAATGGCCAATTTTGCAATGGCATTTGATTACCTCATTGGCAATAGACATTTTACCTGTCAATCCAGAGACAAACTGATATATCACATAGAGCCAAAAAAGTTTTTCACATTTAAAGCACAGTTTAAAAATATCTACACCGCGTCATGCAGTGGTGAGCTGTCTTATTATATTGAAAATTTTGTTTCATAAAATCTAATATTTAAAAGAAACCAGAAGAGGATTCAGTCTAATCAGACTCAAAGTGTCAAAAATATCTTGACAGCTAGAGTCACGGAACAATAAGAATCAGCTTAGCTAAGTGATAGCTAATGCCATGTTTTCGTTACTAAATAAAATCAAAATGAGGGTAGCTGAGGTTAAAATGCAGCGGCTGTTTGTTTGTAAAATACAGAGGCGTTGATTGGCTACCATCGATCTACCATCTTTCCAGGTGGCATTTATCTCAGATGAAGGAAAGATGAGAGAAACGTAGAGAATAGAGAACAAGTTATCAGCAAGCACGCATGTAGGGTGTGGGGTTTTTACGTAGGTGCTTATCTAACTGTGTTTATTTGCCTGATGTGTGACTGTAATACGTAATATTCTATGGAGGACAACAGCTCAAAGCTCTGAGCTAGTCAGTGTTTGTTTCCTGAAAGCTTAATGAAAATGGAGAGGTTTAAAATACTAATGTAAATGTGTTTTTTGTTCACTTTTGTTATATTATTATACCACCCTTATCTTTTATACAATATTTTACTATTTTCTGTTCTTTAGGTCTGCTTATTAGTAAAAAACATAAACAGTCATAATTTGATTTTTCACAGCCATGTTAAACCATCGCTAATTCTTAAAATAAATCACTTTATTGCTGTTTATTCTGTTTATTGTTGCTGTGCCTTTAAAAGCTGCAATCCATAACTTTTTTGGTTAAACACAAACAAAAGTCAGTTATTGAGTCAGACAACAGATCTGTGTTAACAAAAAATGGTCACCTTACACTATTTGCAACAGTAAGTTTATAATAATGATTTACAATTTAAGATGTCATGTTGTGTCCATGGGAAATTTTAGTTTGAATTCAACAATGTAATGAAAAGTATGTAAAGTAAACTTGTAAAATTTTGGTTTAAACACAGATGGCAACCCTACAACAGCAGGTTGTAATGCTGTTTGTCATGTATGTCTTCTATAATGTAAGTGGATCTGCCCAATAAAAGAAGCAAACAAAAAAACAGATTGCGACAGAGCAGCAGAGGCCACAGATTGCAGCTTTAAGAAAAGATCAAGGAAAATTTGATTGCTCATGATATGACCCCTTTAAGGTTGAAGGCATGTAACTTCAGAGACACTTGTTTTAAACAGTGCATGACTGGAAGCTACTCTTGGCCTACAGCTAGACCGCGAAAATGAAAGTGTGATCTTTATCTCCCAGCAAGCTAGATTTCTGTGCTTCTGCCCAAGTTCTAGTTACATCATGAATTAAAGCGTATCAAGCACCCAAACACAGACACCTTTGATCTGTTTTCCTAATGGATATGCACAAGAATTTCTATAAATTCTTGTGCACAGGCTACAGCACATTTCACAGACACTTTTATCCAAAGCATTACAAACACTACAGTAAACATGTTTATCAATATTTGTGTTTCCTGGGATCAAACCCACAACTTTTTTGCTCTACCAGTTGAGCTACAGGAACACCTGTGACAACCGCTATAAAACAGTATAATAGAAAGGCTCCAGATACATGAGAAGAGACAGTGCTGGCATGATATGATGACTGTATGCATTTCCTCCAGTCTAAAGACACTCCAATTATCCTTCATTAATTACAGGATATAAAACAACCCTGAACTATAAAGATGAGCTTTAATAATGTGTCAGTCTCGGGTGTAAAATGAGTGTCTAATGACAGGGATTAGAGAAGAAGGAAATTAAAAGAGAGGAGAGAGGGAGTGGTGCCCACAGGAGATAACCTACAAAATAAGTGGGTGGCGTACCTTCAATGTAGTTATTTATTTAACTGTAATTGCACAGTGACCATAGAGATGCATTTAAAACATTGTTAGTAACAGTCTTCAGGCATAAATTATTGATGATAATGTGTCTCCTTTATTGCTGTAAAAGATATGTTAGTACGATTCATTATGACAATAACTTACTGTATAATGTGATCTCACATAAACAAGTCTTGGAAATAGATAAATATTTTGGTAATATTTATGTTACATCATAGACTACAGTAGTTGTAATTTTAAGACTAGACACAAAACTTGCAGTTCATGCCATATTTTTAAAATAAAATGTTTTAGGATTAAATTCACATACTGTAACACATTTATGTTCTATGCAAAATCATTTGTAAACACAAATTTCACTGGCCCTGTTTGTATGTTGAGCAATAAAGTAAATGTTTAAAAATGATTATCCTACATAATAGAAATATTGTTCATAGTAGAAAGAAAGAAAGAAAGAAAGAAAGAAAGAAAGAAAGAAACAACGGAAAAAAGAATAAGAAAGAAAGAAATAATATGAAGGTGCACAGATAAAGTAGTGATATGTCTGGAGATGCACAGAGGAAATAGGTGAAGGTCTAGGAATCGTGGCTGTAGGACATTCAAATACAGCAGTGACAGTTTTGGCTGCCACAACATGTTCAATTCTGCATGTCTGCTAGGTGTGTTTTAATGGACCTATTTACATTAGCATGAATGTATTACATTATACATTACATTCGTCTGATGTGTGTAAAGAGATCTTACACTGCATACCAAACCACACTTTAGTGGCTTGCTTACAGTTTCCAGCCTTTTTCAGTTTATTTCTAGCTTATATACTTTCCAGTTGATTTACTTTGCGGCAGTTTGTACTGTTTATTATGCTGTGTAACGCAGACACTGTCATGGTCTTTCATGCATTTTGCAGGTTTTGCAAAATGCATTGTTGACACAAGTCATAATCCTTCATGTTGAATATATATGAGTGTCTGTATTTGCTCGTCTGCTTGGCTAAAAACAGTTCTGATCACGATGTGTGTGATTCTCTCTAGCCATAAGTGTGTGTGTGTGTGTCTGTATGTGTGCGTGTGTGTGTGTGTGAGGTAATATACCGAAGCTCATCTCCCCATCACTTCACAATGACCTGAGAACCATCACATTGAACAAGACATGTTACAAATTACTACACTGAGTCTGTGGGTGTGTGTGTGTGTATGTATGTGAGTTGGGGGTTGATGGATATAGCAACACAGGCTGTATAATTTGCTCCATATGAGAGTGGCTGGCCCTTGGGTTCTGGTTTATTACGGCAGGACGAAGTGGGAAAAGCATCCAGCTCTCTGCGGTAGGTGGCTATGGCACTGTCATTCTTATTGACAGATGTCAATCAAAATTATATACTTTGTATGTTTTCGGGTCACATGACTGCAGGCACAATTGGGATTTTCCACACTTTGTGGGTTCCGATTCCTTTACAGCCTAATTCTGCAGTAGGACTATGTTCCACCATAAACTTTAAATTCATTGCAGTAAAGCACCCAATATGCTGCTTTAAAAAACATATAACATCAATGCAAACATAAAAAGAACTCAAGCAAAACACTATAAAGCAAAATAGTAAAAAAATGTTTTTAATGGAAGCAAAAGGGCAATTTGTAAAATGTCAAATGTAAGCGGTTGATAATTTTGTTGCTGTTTGACTTTTCAAAAGAGGCTGAATTATGTTATCTAGCCTTAGCGTATTGATTATGGAGCTTTACTGAAGTAAATCATTTTTATTAGCTAAATATTCCATCTCTTACACACATAAGAGTTCTGAAAATGATTTATTTATCTCAAACTGTTTCTCGTTACCTAGATTTTCACTGCAGCTGAAATGTAAACACAATTTTTTGTGTGAAAATACACAAATTACATGTATAAACATACACCAAACAGATGTGAATTCCAAACATTGTCAAGAAGTGATTTGTGTGTTTTTGCTGTGGTTTGTGTTTAGTAAATTTGCTGAGGACCCCTCTGTATTTCTTGGACAATTACACTACGACATCATTTACCTCCCCATATTTCGTAAACTATGATGTTCCAGCGATTTCTTCATATTGCTACAGGCCAATTTCATGATTTTTCCACTCAGAGCAATTACACTACTGTTTGTGTGTTCATGTAGCTTTACCTCTTTGTTTATTGTCACTTATTATCATATTAAATTCTGTCTGTATTTCTGTCTGTCTATGTATCTTGTTGTATTAGTGTTTAAAGAGGCAAAACAGCATAAAAATCATGTTAACAGAGCCATATGGAAGCAACACAAAGCAACTTTTGTTTGTATAGCTTGTATAGACCTTTTAGCAATGCAAAAGGTCAATTGGTTTAATTGCCAGGGAGCACTTATATAGTGTATAACTTGAATATACTGTAGGTCACTTTGGGTAGAAGTGTCTGCCAAATGCTTAAATGTAAATAAGATGTTACAACATGAAACTGGACTGTAGAGACTAGTAAAACTTTTACACTCCTCCAGCTTTTGAATTTGCCAGAGATGCAAGCATTTTGTAATTGTGAATTACTGTCATAAAATTGGAGATGGGGCTCCTCATGTCTCTTGAGGGGGTTGGTTGCATCAAAACTGCAGCTGTCTTCATGTGATGACTAGACAATGAAGGATAGATGGAAAAGGCCAATATTTATCACATTTACTTTTGATTGCATAGGCATCTGCTATGATGACATCTTCAATGATGACGTCAAGGCTTTGTTAAATAGACACTCAGGGTGGGTATTTGAGAGAGGGGTTAAAGGTCACATGGCCTGGTGCGCTCCAGCAGAACCTCAGAGCTGCAATGCTCCAATCAGTGTGGTGCCGGATAGCTGTTGTTTACCTTTAGTTGCAGTCACATCAGGCTTGTGGCATATAATGGTACTAAAACGCATTCTGGTACCATAAGTGTACTGTACAATATGTGCTGCTGTTCAGTTTAGCAGTTCATGAAATGTGTTGATGCTTAAGATTCATGAAATAAATTTTTGTTGAATGTATTTACCAAGTTTGACAAATATGTCATTAGTACTGTTTGGCAAAACTCATTCCAACTCGCATGCTCAAGAAGCATGAAGTATTTTATAAGTAATACACTTTATTTTGTATCTTTGCCTAAACAGAAAATGAACGTGTCAAGTTAAATAGAAAACAGATATCAACATTGGTCCATTCATTCAAAATTAGTCGCCTCAGGTTGTTTATTTCGTTATTTATGGTATTGATTTTCAGGTTTCTGATGCTTCAGTTGTATTAATCCAACAGTAAACTACAGCCCTCCCTAAACCTATAGTACAAGTAAACAGTCTGTATGCATTTCCTGACAGTGTATACAGTGAGCCCTCACCAGAAAGAACATGAGCATTTCCCGCTCGCTACAAATTGCAATTAGCAAAGCAAACACAGCAGTATTTCCAGCCAGCCACAATTCCGACAATGCAGCTGATTAATGGCCTTCAGACCAGGGCTTAACTGCTTTCAAATGGGGCAACAACACAGCCATTAAATTCCATCAGCAGTGATGGGCCCGTCCTGAGCACTGCAGTGAGATGGAGGTACCCCATGGCACTCTAATGGCCCAGCATCAGCTTGCAATAATAAAGCAACAGGGCAATCTGGCCAGGGTTTGTTTGGTTGATGATGAAGAGCCATGAACTGTGATTTCAGCTGAGAGCCATTACAGAAAACAGAGAGGAAGATGGGAGAGGTGAGCCAGCCATGGCCTTGCATCTCACACAGAATGAGGAAGATTAGAGCACTTAAGAAACCAGAGGATGAGTGTAAGACAAGAATTCCAGGTCTTTAACCCTGGAGCCATTATTAACTGTGCTAATGTGTCAGTTCCTGCTAAAGCCTGGGAAAGAAGTTACCTCAGTACTTGATTTAGTACTGGCCTGCTTAGAAATGTTAAAACCAGACTAAATTTTAAACTTTAAACTTTTAAAAGCATGTTTCTGCTGGTTAGGCAGGTTTATTTTTCTTTTTTGCATGTTTTTGTGATTTCAAAAATGCATGCCTTGAATTCAGTGTAATTTGCTTTTGGGTAAAAGTGTCTGCCAAATGAATACATGTAAATAGACACAATGCTGCTCCCAACATAATTCAAAATTATAAGATGTAAAATTTTACTGGAGATCATTGTGGCCAATTTCCAAAGCAGCATAACCTGTGTATCCTAACAAATATGGGAATTTCGTAATGCACTGCAGTAAATTGATTTTGATTTTTGAATGATTTTGACCAGGACTGCAAGACAGTGTCAACTAGTATTATTTTCCTGGTAATCCAGCTCCACAAGATCAGGTTACTCATACCAATACCAGTCTGGATCAGACTTCAAACTGGTGTAAATCTGTTTTTCCAGCAGGGACAGCAGCAATAAAGGTACACTAAGTTTTAAAACCAAGTGTGTGGTCAGTATAGAAAATCATCAGTTTCAGTGAAGTGAGGTAGAGCAGAAGAAGGGTTTAAGAAGGGGAAAGACATTGCTGGCTTAGCTTGCATTTTATCTGTCCCAAAGGCAAACAGCAAGACTTCCTCTGCCCTTTTCCAGACTCACCGATGACCTTGGAATTGATAGGATAGCAGCCAGAATCTGACAGAGGCGGGCCAAAGAAGTGTTTTCTGTAATGCTGTGGGACTTTGATAGGTTATAATGTTACAGAAGTGCATAATAGATACTGATGGCTCAGTCTGAACTCTGACTGAAGCGGACACAAACTGCATTACTCAAACACAGGATGCTGAGGGACAGCGATCGGGTCGGGTCAAAGCCACCTCTGTAGATGATAAACAGACTTTGTGTGTATTTTCATAACATCGTTTTTATCATTTGTGACTGTTCCAAATAAGCATTCGATTTTGAAGCGTAATAGAGACATACAGGAAGCAAACTCTCCCAACTTTTTTTATAATAAGGATAATCCTCAAAAAGTGCAATTTACACTTGTGAAACTGCTCAGTGCAAAGCATGGTGCCTGGGGGGTGTAATGAGTACCAAATGAAGGGTAAAAAACACACAAATTCATCTTTACCAGCGGTACATCAAAGACAGCAAAACATGAAATTTATCTTCCAATAATATAACTGTAATTTCATTCTATTTGTCTCTAGGAGTTTCTCACTGCTCATAATGCAATGGTGACAAAGACAAAGGAGACCCTTATGTTCTTAGTAAAAAAAAAATAAATAGGAATTAGTTGACCATAATTTGCTGTTCTAGACAAAAGTAAAGCAAAGTATTTTAATTTCAACATTGTTTTCCAACATTCACATGCCACAACAATAAGCTAACAAGCCTTCTTGTTAGCTCAACTGGTAGAACATTGTGTTAACACTGTAAAGGTTGTGGGCTCAATCCCACAGAAAGGCAAGTCCTGGTAAGAAAAAGTATATATATGTTAAATTCACTGTAATTCGCTTTGGACAAAAGCATCTGCCAAATTAATAAATGTAAGCGTGCATATATGGTAAATACAATCATTCTGACAGCGCCACAGAGGGGATAAAGCAGATTAATAGCATTTAACAAAACACATTTTTCAAAAATATGCTTCAGGTTTGTTCTGTTTATTGATCCTTCAGCATTTTCCCCACATCCACCTGTTTGTTTGAAATGTACCAATACCACAAAATTCTCAGGAGGAACAAGGACTTACTCAATGAAGTGGAACGAAGACTTGTCAGTTTGCTTTGACAGCCACACCGTAAATATTGACTCCTACGATAACACGTTACATTTCCTGCAGCCCCCTCATCGTCCACATGTTCTACAACATTCTCTGACAGCTCTGGCTGTTCCTAATCCATCCTGTCAGTCAGGTCGCCAGAAGGCCCAGCTGCTTGGCAGACCTGTTTCTGCTGCTGCCGACATCGTGCTAACTGCCACAGCGGCCAGGTGCTTTTCATTTCAATGCTAAAGCTCTCCTGAGACTCAAAGAGGTTATACTTGCTCTCACCTGAGCTAATTGGTCCTTCAAGGGGGAAAGTGCGAACAGACATTCTACATTGCTTTACTAACTTATTTTGATTGATGCCTGACACTTAAAGGTTACGACAGGGTGTGTACATGCTTGATGTAACATCTCTAATGTGTTTGATTTTGACACATGCAGCATTCAAGTTTGGGGAATAGGAGTGTAGTGATGCTGACATAGCTTATCACTATGTTACTGGACATTTTTAGTACATTTATATTTGGCAGATGCTTTTAAAGTGACTTACAGTTTATTCAAGTTACTCTTTTTTTTTTTACCAGTACATGTGCTTCCTGGGAATCGAACCCGCAACCCTTACACAGCTAATGCAATGCTCTACCAAATGAGCTATACAGGAGCGCATAGAAGTGGTTGTTTTACCAATAATAAGCTACAACATTTAGTGGCGTTAATTTTTATTAGTAGCTTATGGTGTAACTAACAACTTTCTAAAAACTACTAAAACTATTAATTGACTACTTATTTGACTAACTATGAATAGCTTGTAACTTCACAGACTTAAATTTTAAGGTAGTTTTTTTCCAGCACTAGTACACTAGCATGCATGGGGCTTAGCTGAGATTGGAAATATTGATATCTTTGTTGACGTAAGCCAAAAAAACTGACTGGAGTGACAAAGGTAAGACCAAATATAAATACACAACGCTAAATGCATGCTACGGTAATTATCCCACAAGTTGATGATATCATTTATTTATTTATTCGTGACATTATGGTAAACTTCTATCTAGAGCTTGTATAACACATCTGGAATTGCGTCATTCTTCAACTTAACCTTCAATAAACTAAAGATAAATAGCCAACCATCAACACAATTTTTGTGTACTTAGTTTTGTCAAACCACAGAGATGGACACAATCAAAGAACAACAGTGTTTGAATGTACTTACAGTTCACTGAGGAAGTGCAGGTTGAGGAACGCATTGGGCCGGATCTCAGTGATGTTGTTCATGCTGAGATCCCTAAAATCAGAGAGAGAGGAAACAAGAGTCAGCAGCAATGACAGTGATATTAGTTACATTTTTCCTGAAAGCTGAGAATCTTTGGGTAAAACTACAAGAACTCAGCATCTGTCTGTCTTTCTGTCTATGTATGTATGTATGTATGTATGTATGTATGTATCTATCTATCTATCTATCTATCTATCTATCTATCTATCTATCTATCATCATCATCATCATCATCTACAAAATAAGCTTTTGTAACCTCCTCAGAATTCCTTCAGCCTCTTTCTGATATTCATTTAACTATTAGTGCAATCAGACTGACAAATGCACAATACTGATTATACTCATCAAATAATTATAAGTAATCCATACGGCTGTTCTCACATTTCAAACCAAAATCCTGCCTGTCAAACCAAAAACCAGTCGCCCAGCTTCAAAAACTGAGCAGGTCTTGATTGCAACATATGAAATCTGGCTTTGTTATTTTTATTACGCATGACTCTCTCAATTTCCTATTTCATTAATTCATGAACTCCATGACTGAACCAGTCCTGATGAGGCGGGAAGGATCTTATGTCTACAAATGCTTTGCGTTATCAGCTGCGTCAATTGCGACTATTTAATCAGTAGTGTTGACTATAGAACCCACTCATATCCAGACAGCTCCTTTAATTAGAGACCTGGACAATCTCCGCTTCAGTCACTGAGAGAATCTGGCTTTGACGGTTTCCAGCCAACTGAAAGCAGCCAAGACCCCTCCGAATGAAACATTTGCACTTCAATATCAAAGAAAACCGACACCTGCACATTTTACCATCCATAAGAGAGGAAGAGTGGAAAAAAGCTTTCCACTTGGAATTATTGGTCAACGGATGTAATTTCCTCCCTGGTTTGTAGTATGTGTGTGTGTGTAGAGTGTGTGTGTGTAGAGCTGCACTTAGTTGTGTTCCAGATGTTTTCAGCTTTCAACTTAATCAAACCATCTTCCTCATATATTTTTCTCCTTGTCCAAGAGACAGTTCAGGGTCAGATGCGTATTTTTATCCACACACTTTACCCATCATTCCCAGTGTTCTTTGACCTACAGTAAAAACTGAATTGAATTATGCATTTATGAGTTACATTGCATCAGACCCTATCATTGTTATTTCTTCCATTGCATGCACAGGATTATGGGATATCAGATGTATCTATGGATACATCCATACTGCCTTCAAAAATATTGTCTCAAGTATCATGGTGCCTTTGATCTCCTTTTGCTGCTGAACTTTAGAGACATTTTGGACACGTTACTCAACCAAACTGGTGTAATAAATTATTCAAACTAAGGGGGCAACACTCCCAGGCATAATAGTGCGGCAGTGTTGGTGTAGCAGTTTTGAACTTGAAGATTTCAGCAAGGTTTTCATTTGGGCACTTTAAAATCTTGAGACTGCTTGAGTTGACATTGATGCAACCAAACTGCAACATTACTTCATTTGTTGCCCCAGGAGGTCTGGAACAGCCAAAAGGGCAGCTTCTCATAACTGTGGACCACCAGGCTTGAGAGAATAAACTGAAATGTCTGAAAATATTCATCATAGAGACTTTGATACTTTGCTATTTATTTGTTTTGTCAGTGTGTCAACCGTGACAAGGTGAAAAGCTAATTTGCTGTAGAGGAGGGCTGGAAAACTTCACCCAGAAACAGAACGAGTTGACCTGACCACCGCTGTTCTCCACAGACATGGTCGCATGGAATGCAGTTAAACCAACTATTTCCAATATCGCACACATGAGCTGGTATTTATGACCTAATGAATGTTTGCCATCAAGGGTGTTGACGGCTAGCCCAGAGGCCACTACACAAAACAGGCTAAAATCATTATTTCTGCATCTATATTATAGTCACTTGCACACAGAAAACTACATGTAAAATGTATCATTGAAATAACAATGAATTGCTATCAACCGGCAGAATACATACAAAATACATTTTTATGAACCATATTGACTAATCATCTAACCTCGATATGCTAAATCCCATTTAGTGCTAAGAATCTCTGTTTAACCAGCAGCAAATGCTAGTGGCACTTAGTCTTCACTTCTTCACTTAAATTTGAAGAAACAGCTTATCAATAAACTGGAGAGGTGGTCTAATGCCTGCTGCATCTACATTTAAAAAGTATGTACACAACTTAACAGAGGAATGAAACAAACAAAAAACAACTTTAAACAACTTCAAAGTGGTTTGTCTTCAACCTGACAAGCTAAGAATGGACCAAAACTACTGTAAAACCATTTAAACAGACCAGCCTACCCAACTTGAACAGGACAGGAGGCCAGCTGACCACCTTAGACTGGTTTTGGCTTTTGTCTGAAGTTAATAGCAGATGAGTCACAGGGCATAAAAATACAGAGCATATGGTAAACATATCAGACACATGACTAAACTTGACTGACAGCTTGGACACTGTAACAAAATTATCCTGTACATATTTATAATCACTATGGTTACTTATAAATCAAATTGAGGGAAAAATGTAATCAATAATAAACAGCAACAACATTCTCAACTATTGTGTTTTTTTTCCCAAAATAAATTGTGACTCATATCCATTGAATAGACCTTTTGACTGAACTTGATGTTTAGGTTTCAAATTAATTTTCATTTTAAATATTCAGTTTTGTTCTCAACTTGATGGCTTAGAATGCCGTTTGGAACAGGGCCAGCTGCAGGCTGGATGTCTGTCAAACAGGCCAGACTACTGCATTTTTGGTAATGATGTGTTCATTTTTGGTATATTAAAAACTATAATTCTTTCTGCACAAGGTAACACATGGTATTTTATTGCAAAAATTACAATTTATGTACACTGATTTTTTTGCACCCAAATGAGAATGTTGATCTAAAATATTGTTTTGGAGAAACCTTTCATGTTCACACCATATTCACAGATACTTATTGCAAGTGCTGTGTTTCTGTAGCTCAGCTGGTAGAGCGTTGTGTTACCAATGCAAAGGTTGTGGGTTGGAACACAAGTACTGCTATAAATGTGTTTGAGTTCTCTTGGGATAAAAGTGTCTGCTTAATTATTAAATATAAATGAAAGCCACTGCAATAAAGTAGATCTTGTTATTCTAGGTCTGTATATTAGTGTTCCTGCAAATTTTATTGATCTATGGCTGTTTTTACTGTCTTAGAGGTGAATGTTGTTAATAGGTATTAAATGCTATTCATACGCTAGAAATATAGTACACTTAAAATGATATTGGGTAATTAAGGATGAATATACACCAAAACTGCTTTTGAAACACTGACTTTATATTGGGACACCCCCTTCTAAATGAACAGGTCTGACTACTTTAGAAATTTCCATGAGTACAAATCTTAATGTTTAAGCATATAATTATATTTTACGGAATTGTGTTTTAAATTTTAAAGCAATATTTTGGACAGAGTGTGGACAACAACAAAAAATCAACAACAGAAGGCCTTACTGAGACATGACTACACTGCTCAGCTGGTTGTGTTTGGCAGAGAAAGAGAGGAGATCTTTGAAGTGGCTTTTGAGGGTTCAGTCTTTCCGCCAAACCCTGGCACAGATATGCTTTAATCTCCAGCATTTCACACCAGCTCATCATCACAACCCTGGAATGATCCCCACTTTAAAATGCAGCTATTAACTGAATCAATGTGACAAAGAGTCGTCTCTAATGCAGATATGTGTATGGAAAATCACAAGTGTATCCTGGTTTCAAAGATATTATTAAGACACGTCAGAATTTGATGAGGATGATTATGGCCATACTGGAGATGATGACAATTTTTATGATGATGATGATCACTTTAGACCTACCACGTTTGGGTTGAACTCACAATGAAAAGCAAGGCAACTTCTGGGAATTACATCTGACAAATGTAAAATTCCTGCTGAGGTGCATAGGAATATGTTTAGTAGAAAGTCAGACAGATGCAAAGATTAGAATTCTGTTTGGTAGGAATTGGTACAGTCTCCATGGTGAGGAACCTCAAGATCTTTTCGGGTGAAACAAAGTGTGGAGGTTGAAGCAGTGTTTCAATTATTCAACCCAAGCTGACGTAATGGCGTATCAAGAAAACAACCCAAAATAACCTTGAACTTTGCTCAAACATTGTTCCCGTAATCGGTGAACAGTTCCAGCATCACACACATTTGACCACAAACTGTTGCTAAAGCTGGTGGCTCATTATTATTATTATAAGGCCATTGCACATGTTCATTAGAGTAAGGAATGTTCATTGGAGATGAATCCTGACGACAGCAACACATTCATTAGTATTACTGGAAGTATCTGAGCATTGTTTTTTGTTTCCTATTTTTTGTCTCTTTTCCACAGATGCTCTTAGGCATATAACTTACAAACACTTCCTTGTAGGTCGGAGGTCAAAGCTTCTTAAAGTGTCTTTACACTAGAAGACCACTCTGGAGAAGGAAAAGTGATTGTTACAGTTAACATGAAATAAAGAGTAAACTCATTGTTGCCTTTTAAAAACACAAGCTGAACTCAAATCTGTGTTCCCGCATGAGCACCAATATGTTGGACAGGCCTTTGATAACCACTGCACAATGGCTCTAAGTATGGCCATATTTATCTGGATGCAACTGAATCTGTCACACTGACTTGTTGCTTTCACAGAAGCATATGCCATTGCCTAACAACCTCTGAACTCATAGTAAGTCTGTCTAAAATTGTTTTAAAAAATGTTAAAACTCAATTTCTCTGTAAACAAAATTAAGATTTTTTCTGTTGTGTTTAGAATCATGTTCAACACATTAGAGAAGTTATTTTTACCCCATCATTTAAGATATGTTCTCTCTACATTACATACCTTATTTCTGTCATGTCAAATCCAAACTGTTTAACCTTTCTCACTTTCTAACTACTTCCCGCCCACTAAGCCACTACAACCACACCCCCATCAATCTTTCACCCCCCACCCCCTTACTATGTCTCACTATATTTCAATGTCCTCTAGCATTTTGTGCTCCATTCATACTATCGTCCTTTTTCACACCGGCAGAGCTAATCCTCCTCTTCATCACCCTACAGCTTTAAAAGATGACATGTTTAGGTAAACATTACACAGTCCTGTGAATCCTGAGCCACTGGTGGAAAGCCACAAAATAAACAGGCCGTCCTCAGGTGCTGCTGTCCTCTTTAAAGGCCTGGATCTGTTTCAATAGCTCTGTCGTTAACGTGGCTGCTCTAGTCTATGTTCCTCAGTCAAACCCCCCAAAAAACAAGCCCTTTAGACATAGCCTGTCTCTCCCTCTCACACCCTTCTGCTTCTCTTCCTTCTGACCCAGGCAGTGGCTTTGGCTTTTACTGCTTTTTCCACTTCAAAAATGCTAGAATTTTATTGAGTGAACTGTTTCTTTAAATCTTTTAAATCCCTCCACTCACAAGTCTCTGTAGTGCCACACAAGTCTCAACACACATCTCAGCTAATGAACAGCTAATAAAGGACCATGCTAGTGTGAACAACAACCATTTTGAGGGCTTGTTAAATTGCTTTGATCATTAAAATGTGTATTTTGAAACAAGAACCAGAGTGAATTTAAAAAGGAATTTAAAAAATGTTTGCAAAGTTTTCAAAAGAGACAAACAAAATTGAAAATTGTAAAAATCAGTTGAAAAATGACTGGGGAAACAGAAAGGGGACATGATACCCCAATGGATGGGAAAACTGTAGAAAATCGAGAGTGAAAACTTAACAGAATGTAACAGAAACTTAACAGACAAGAACATTATTTGCTTCCTCAAGCACTCCAATCTGTCTGGTTAGGCATTCTCCTTACACAAATTCACAATGATACAGGAAAGAGGAAACAATAGAAACTTCCCCTCCTAGAGACAGGTTTTTCGCTCCCTGAGTTAAATATTCTGCCTTTGTTGTGCTGGAGGCCTTTCATTCACTCAAACACAATGGACAAGAGGACACTTTCACCTGAGCAAAAAACACAAGACCAGAGGTAAACAAAAAAGAACAGGGAGGGAATGAGAGAAAGAAAATGAGGACAGGAAGAATGAATCCTATTGGCCAGCCTTTATTTTCCATATACCACAAATGCTTAGTGGTTTAAAATGAAGCAGTGAGAGAGAGTCAGATGTCTGGGTGGCAAAATTGGCTGTTTAGTCTGTGGAAACATCATAGGATCTGCCTTTTATTCTCCTCAACCCTTAGGGCATTGAAAGGATGTCATTTGATTTACACATACACACAAACACACTGATATGCTACGAATTTCTGTTCATCATAATTTTAACTAAAGCCTTGATCTCTACGTTTAGACATACACACAGACGATCTTAGAAGGATGTTAATTAAATTCATCGTTATTGCACGATTCTTCTCAAGTCCATCTGAAACTAATACTTGTCGGTCTTTTTCAAATTCTCTTTGTCAAATTTCCTTAAATGCTCTCATGAATATGTTTGCAGAAAAGGCAAGTCAATATTATAAATGTCTCGACCTTGTAGAGTTTCAGAAGAATTAGGCCCTGAGAGGACATTTTTGCGTGCTTTTAAGTACAAACAGCAAATTGAATTCAGAGAAATTTAAATACGATACATACACAAGTCTACACAGCACACACATGCACTTCAACACAGAAGACTCACTATGTCTCAAAATTCCCT
Organism: Yasuhikotakia modesta; assembly: GCA_036877545.1. Classification (NCBI taxonomy): domain Eukaryota; kingdom Metazoa; phylum Chordata; class Actinopteri; order Cypriniformes; family Botiidae; genus Yasuhikotakia; species Yasuhikotakia modesta. Next base: position 102,683 of record JBAJNP010000094.1, on the reverse strand, counting down.
TTACTTTCCACTTCCTATACAGCAGAACAGACATCGTTCTGTTCCATCACCCTATTTTTGCATATAGACAAAAGATTATATCATTTTGACTGGAGGCACAAGTCAAAGGTCACTAGGGTTGACAATACTCACAGGAAATGGAATCAGAGTTCTACTTCCTCTATACCAGTCACAAAAAGTCTGGTCACTTCATACAATAACCATTAACCTTTGACCTGCATACATGGCTATGACTTTTTAGCCTTTGTTTAAGGTGCCTCACAACACGCTGCTTCAGTATGGCTTTATTGTTTTCATTATTTCCAGATGATTTAGACCCCTGAATCTCAACTGTGGAGATTCATATTTAGACCATATTTGTTATACATTTTCACATTAAGTGAAATGCAAACAAAGTATCAAAAGTGTTTTGGATAGACCCATTTTAGGTCATGACAGACCAGTTGAGGCTAGTTGAAGCTTGTTTTTAATTAAGTTAAAATACATTAAGTATTAAGTTAAAATACATAAATAAAATAAATACCACTTTTAAAAGGCAAGGCAAATGACAGATGTACCATATTATGTGTTTGTTATTTAAAAGAGTTTAACAATGACATCAATTAAGGCTGGATAATGCAAAGGCATTTGAATAAGATTAAAGGGAAGCTTCATTGTTCTTAACCAAAATCTAATGGAAATACTTGGATTACAGGCAGATCATTCTTTTAAGAACCATTAAAGATAATCTTACCCACAAAATTAAGTCTTTGGAATTTGAAATGACAGTTTAAGTACATGTTGAGTACACCTTATATGTGATTTTCTATGCCGGTTGCACCATTGCTTCTGTCAGTTCTCTGAAATGACACTTAAGCCTCAGAAACTATCCTCCTCAATGGCACTTTTTCATATGCCTGCACCCTTGACATTGTCTAGGTATCATTCTCTTTCCCTCATACAGTACTTCTGTCCATGAGGGCATGAAGATGTGTCTGCCTTGAATGCCTTTTCACCTCTACTGCATGTTGATCCATGGATCTTGAGACCCAACCCCTTCCTGTTCTCTACCACCCAGACATTCCTCCACATCTCCGTTGCCTTTGTTGGCAAAGTGTAGCTGTGATCTCCTGCTTTTCTTTCCGCTCACCGTTGTCTCTTTTCTCCATTCTCTGCTTGTAATCCCCCTCTATAAAGCCGCATTAGCAGAGAACTCTTATCATCTTTGATGCTACTGCAGGGATTTGAGTGAGCATTAAGTGTTATTAACGCCAGGACTATTTATCACCTGCTTTTTAGTGGATCTGGCTGCTGCTGGAAAGAAGCTTTAAACAGGCTTTACTTACCGCACTTGAACGGAGATCTGAGACCCATATGGATGGGAGGGGAGTTTATGGTGAGCCAGGCCCTCTGCAACTGCAGCCTGCCACGTTATGCTAAGCATGCTGACAAAGTTTTCATGCTGGGGTCAAGATATACTGTATGCAGACGGGCAACTTCAGGATTTAAGCTATAATATTTACATTTATTCATTTGGCAGATGCTTTTATCCAAAGCGATTTACAGTATATTCAAAGTATACATTTTTTAACAGGAATTGTATTTTGATGGAACCTGGGATTGAACCCACAACCTTTGTGCTGTTAACTCTACCTGTTGAACTACAGAGGAAGCTTTTCCTAATGCAACCATGCAAACTCTGTAATTATTTACATGACCATTCCATTTGCTGCTATTTTTTCTGTGGAACACTAAAGGAGAACTTTTTACATTTATTAATTTATGAAAAGTGACTTACAAAGGAAAAGATGCCTTTTACATTTTGCCCTATGAACCAAAAAGCTTATTGTTAAAACTACTTTAACAGGTAGAAATGTTCTAATGCTAGAGGCCGGATAAACAGTAGAAGACAACTTTTAGTTTTTAGTTAACAACATTAAATAAGGTTAAACATTGGTACATTGGGGATTAGTTTGATGTTTAAAGTTGTTTCTTGAAGGTTATGATAATCTCAGGAGGTCAGGTGGAGGCTGGCAGCCTCTATGAATCCAATGTCTTGTGAGAGAACAATCATATATGCTTGATTACTGATGTAGCTGGGAGAGGGGAAGTATATTTGAAGGAGAGAGTTGAGGGTGTAGTACCAGTGACTGTCCTCAAGGCCAGGGACAAAGGAGGACAGGGAGGTTTAAATTTAATGTGGGTGGCTACAGGTAGCCAGTAGTGTGAGATTTGGAGGGGAGTAATGGGCCTGTCTTCAGTTGGTTGAAGACCAGATGTTTTGCAGTATTCTGAATCATTTGCAGAGGTTTGCTTTGGCTGGATGGCCAGCCAGTAAAGCATTGCAGTAGTCCAGCCTTTATATTATGAGTGCTTGGACTAGGAGCTGCATTTTTCTATATTATAAATAATTAACTGCAGTAAATGGTAAAACACATTTTACATATTATTTTGGCAGATGTTTTATCTAAAGTACTTATAATTAATTAAATGTATACATTTTTATTAGTACTTGTCTTCCCTGGCATTGAACTCACAATCTTTGCACTGTTAGCGCAATGCTCTACCAGCTGAGCTACAGGAACACTTCGAGACAGTGGCTGTAGATTGTTCCAGTAGATTGTTCCAGTTGATTCAAGATTTACCAGTGCATTTATAGTTGTCAATACATTAAAATAATTATTAAAATACAAGTTTGCAACATCAAGCATGACAACACTCAAAGCAGATGACACATGATGTCACACATTTAAGTTAAAAATAGTGCATACCTACATTAAAAATGAGGTGGACATGGATTTTGAATGACAAATGCATAACAGAATTTTCATTTTTGGATTAAAAACATTTTGGCCTTTTTGGATGTTATAATGATTCCCGTATTATGTACATTTCTGACCACTTCTCATTGAAGGTTTAAAAGGAGTTCCGGTACACAACGTTCTGTCAACAACTCTAGCTCTCATCTTCCTGTTATTCCTTTTGTCCTAACAAGGCTCACTTTGCCAAACATGATTGGTTCGAGGACAGTTTGCCCTGGTCTGTGAGCAAACACAATGCCCCCTTTGTGGTGCTTCAAAATGGGGGTTGTTGACAGGACAGGGGTACAGCAGATTTTCATGCCGCGGGAGGAATCTATGCAATGCAAACGTGCACGTTGTACTCTGTGGGAGTGTTCGCTAAACATGAACCCATTTGCACGGTCATGCTCGGAAGAATTCAAGATCTGTATAGTCCCCAAATCTCTATGAATCCAAAAGAAAGAGTTTCTGACTGGAAGCCTGATCTTTTGTTTGCTTCTTTAAAATATAAAGAGACAAACTTTGGTAAATAGGCTGGGTCTTTTCCAAAGCAACTCTTGCAAGTATAGACTGGATAAGCCCCACCGTATCATCAGCTCAAACTTCCTGCCCTCCCATCATCACCTTGTATCAACTTCGCAACCTCAAGCCATGAGCACAAACATTGACATTGACACCTTAGCTCTCTTTATGCCTTTGACAGGAACAGGAAATATCACTGTGGCTGAGCTAAGTCTGCTCTTTGTTTCTTTCCCCCACCTTTACTTAAGCTATTGTTGGTATAATGACAATACTCATCCTGTCATCTCAATACCTGTCATCTAGCATCTGTCCCTGGGCAATGTACTTTTAAGAGGTGGGGTGGGTGAAACCTCATGCCTGCCACCTCCTTACCCTGGAATATAACTGTACCTTTGTCTTGAGCGGAAACTACTTTGTGTTTGTTCACAACGCCACTGAATGTTTGGTTCCTGAGGGACTTTGAGTAACTGTAAGTGAGCCCTAGAACCCTAGCTGTTTAAGTAATGTTTATTTCTCTTAAAGTGTGAACACTGCAGCTCTGTGGTGCTGTCAACATTGCTCTGTCTTGCAACTACCTTGACACAGCAATGTTGCCAAAAAATACATTTAAAAGATAAATGGACACACCAGTTTAAAGTTCACTGTAAAAATATGTGTCAAGCAACTTTACTGTGGAAATATCTGCATCAACTGCTTTTGTTCCAGGGAAAATATCCACAATACTGACTGCATTAGCTTGACTGCATTAGGTCACAAAGACAAAAGTAATTTTGGTGGGTCACATCAAGTTTGAATAACAACTGCACGTCATTTTTTACAGTGAAGGAAATTTTCAGACAGAGCCATTTAGCACTCAGCACCAAAGTTCCCTCGTGGAATAGCAAAATAACTGAAAGTCCAAAAATCAAAATTAGCTGCATATCTCTGTTTAAAGCACTGTATCATAGTTTGCAATCTGTCCTATTTTAGTGTTTTTTATACTAAATTATTATTTTAGACATTTATCACAACCCTTTAGACTTACGTGTCAATTTGACAGAAGAACGTGGATTTTGGAACTCAACAATAATGCAGAAGGAATTTATTAAGTTCTCCACGCTATTGTCAAAAACATGTTTTTCTCAGTTTGTCTTCCTTAGAAACATTGGAGAAGCCACTGATGAACTGTGCAGCCATTGTACTGTCCTGCGATCAGGCCCATCGGCTAATCCAGAGGTTAGGGACCAACACTAACGTTGTCATTACTAATTGAGTAATGAAATATATAGCCAGCACACAGACAGAGGCTTATCCTTCACTGATCTTTGTGGCATTTGGCAAAAACTGTGTTGAAATAAATTATTTAGCAAAGAGAAATGTGGTGTGGTTTTGAGTGCTTTGGGGCATTATAATTAGTTTGCTGGATTGTTTGGAATATACAATTAAATTGTAACATATTGGTGTATTTAATGTGAAGTGTGAGAGATGAAACACTTATATACATAAACTCAGGCAAGGATATCAAGGAAACACGTGAAAGACATACACTCACACCAAAGTAGTAAAACATCACTGTAAAAAGTGAGAACATGCAATTGTTACCATACAAACATATTTGAGATTAAAAATATAATTACTTTAACTGTGACCTCAGGCTATTAATGTTATTTAAGCTAAAAAATATTTTTAACAGATAATGTAGATGCTTGTAGATCTACCACATGATACACATTTTTAGGTTATCAGACAAAATGTTTGTGACACAAACTAATTAATAAAAATGTACAATATTAAACTATTTTAATTTAAAAATATACATTTTTAACCAACACCCATTTACTCAGTGAGATGAGGGGGGATAGGGTGGGGCTGCAGGTCTGTATGGTGTAAGCAAGAGAGCAGTCTGGAGCCAGCAGCCTGATGTTGGGGCTGATAGTGGTCAACTGACTTCAATGTGGCTTCTCTCTCTAGCCACCTGTCCCCACAGCCCTGTTTACAGTGTGCCTTGACCTGGGTCAGAACCGATAACCATCGCTCTACTGACATAATGGGAATCCGCATGGAAACTATTTTTGTTGTATGGAGAGGAATGCAATACGGAAGAGGGGGAACCCAAGAGGAAGAGATTAAAGTTTGGAGGAAGTCTTTGAAACACTGGAGTGCCAAGACACACGCAAACCACTTTGCCACTTTGATAAGAATGTATGTTTGACAGCACCAATGCAGATAGTGAAACACTTGTTACTTTAAGGACCAGGGATAATCCTTAATAACTACTTTCACCGGGCTTTGTGGTCATGTGTGTTAACTTATATTTATTCTAGTGTACAATAAAAAAATCTTTTAAACAATTTTTATATGATTTTTTTGTCCACAGACTTTTGTCCAGCAAATTGCTTTGTGACAACACCATTGGTAAAAATATTCATTATTAGTTTTAGTATTTTTAGTAGTTTTTAGTATATTTTAGTATTAGTTGTTAGTATATTAGCTAAATAATGGTAATGAGGGACATTATTGTAAACGGTTCCCAATTTGTCTTTCCTGTTGGTATTCACTAATCTCCAAAATTCATAACATCCTACCATTTACTTCTAAATCTGTGCCTGTGATTTAACATTATAAAGATGTTTTTAGCACTTTTAATTATAAAGCATGAGGTAAAGTGTCATTTATAACCAACATAATGGTTTACATAGGTTCAGCGTCAGTGGATGCCATGAAAACAAGTGACTGAGAATTAGACAAAGTTAAAACAAATAGATCTAAATGCAGACAGAAAGCCAGGCACAAAGATTTGGGCCACAGAACAGAGTCGCTGCTGCTTGTGGTCTCACCCTCTGGTTACAACAGTCTGGGTGGTCGAAACACACACACATGTACACACACAGCCCCTCATTTTCCCTCAGCTCTTAATTCGCTTGTCGTGGTTTTCTCCACAGGCCAGACTCTGGTTAGCCACCACCACTGCAATGCGTCACATAATGACAGCAATTTGTGGTCATGAAGGGAGAAAACGAGAGAGAAAGTCAAAAAGAAAAGAGTAACTTACCCATGTATGCATGTATGACAGAGCCGTAAATATATGTGAGTGGAATGATGAGTAAATCCAGTGCATGCGTTGTAAAGAACTGACCCCAGATTTGTTCCTGTGGGTTAGTTTGACCATATTTTAGCATATGACATTAAAATATGTCTGTGTGATTGCCAATTTGGGCTGATGTGTGGATTAAGATTTTGTCAGAGCTGTTACAGAGTGAGGTAACAGCTAAATGTACTGAGGCGACTAGCCATTCTGCATATTTAAAGTACTTTTCCTTAGATTAGCATTCACTATTTTCTTCAGTCAGCCTTTAATTGCTTTAAAAAATGCTGATCTGTATGTTGATGAGAAAAAGATTTGGAAACAGGAGAACTGGTGTTTGAATGCTTACTGTCTGCATATGCAAGCTAATCACCAATATGCTAATCACTATGCTACAGCACTGAAACATGGAGAAATGTACGGCCCTATAAAGCAATTGACTGATATCTTGGCCAATCTGATGTTTAAAAAAAATCCTCAAACATTTAGCCATTTTAACTTAAATTTTAATGTTTAAAATTGAAAATGTTTAGTTAATTTTGACTAAATATTGAGTAGAATCAACATAGGTAAATCAACATAGATTGTCAAGAAACTAAATTACACCATTGGTTACAATGTTGCACATAGTTCCTGTTTGTAAAAAAATAGTTTTGCCCTTGTGAACTCTGTCTTAGCCAAATAATTACATTTAGGCATAATCAACATTTAAATTGTTTGGTTATTATTAATTTACAAATTCAATTAGTTCACATATATTGTAAAATACAGTGCACAAAGCCTTTATTTTTATTAAGTTAAAGTAAAATAAAGGTTAAGATAAAACTAAAACTAAACTCTAAATATCACTCCCAATTCCTCCTGTCCATACAGATTCCAAAAAAAATCCTAGCTTTTCCCAACAGTTAATCGACACCAGAACACCAGAAGAGAAAAAATTTAAAATTCATTCAACATATCTGTACATGTTAAGACTAAAGTGTTTGCCTTCCCCTGAAAACTTCACTCTCTAATCAAGTATCAAAGAGAATGTCTTTCAAAGGATTTTCAAAGCAGGGGTGCGCTATTTAATGTGTTGCCTAGAGAGATGATTATTGCAATAAATTTCCTGGTGTCCCCAGTGGCGAGCAGCTGAGGCAGCTGCAGGTTGGGTTGAGGAAACGCCCTCCCTGTCTTTCCTCTTCATTAGCTGAAGCTCACCTTTTCCCTGGAGCTCCTGATTCCTTTCTGCAGCCTCCAAAGAAGATGTACTACCATCCAACAAACTATGTGACCATGCTGCTAAATGGTGATGATCACACAGATCTGACTAGGATTTTTCCATAATCATTTGCTTCCACGCTGTTGTGCACAGGTTGGGAAGCCACGTGTCAAAGCCCAGAAATATTTTCACCTTTCCAAAATTTTCCCAAAATGCATTCACAAATTTCAGAAGTATGCAATTTGGTAGTCATTTCTCCGTGTCAGACACATTAGGCAGTTTATTTAATTTTTAACTTCCGCGCTTAAAGTAGAAAATCCGTCCGCATTCAAAAGAGTGAATTGCCTGTAATGTTTTTTCACTTTGATGTTCTTCAGCAGTCTGGCAAGTAAGAGCATGCAGTGCTTTTACTCAGAAAGGATTTTACCTTCACAGACCTCAGGTATCCTGCCTCTAAAGAAGTTTATTTATGCCATCATTAGACTCTGAAGACTCTCAACCCCAAACACAATAACACTTAATCTCATTTAACCTCACATCCAGTTGGGTCTCTGTCATCCTTCCGGAAAACAGCTTATTCCATTTATTACAAAAAACCTGGCTATAATTTCAATGCTTCCAAAGTTCCACTTAAAATGTAAGTGATGTTTTTATTGGTGCAGTCCTATGAGGCATCAAACAAAGTCGTAATGTTCAAAGATGTTATTCTCGTAGATCAGAGACTCCACCTGCATCACAGCACTGGAGAGATGCTATGCTAGGCTAATGATGTTGGTGGGTTTATGGCACAGTGCTACTTATGCACTAAACAGATTTATTTGGATTGTAGCATATTTGTTGCAGTACATTTGACATGTGCAGCTGCAAGTGATTCCATGCGTCACGCATACCTCATGGCTCGCTTCTAAGGCAACGTTTGCCTTGACTTTTCCTGCTAGACGCAACCCCCTCCCTAGACCCGAGCCATCCGCCAGAAATCTCCAAACTCTCCTGACTCAAGTCCCTCCAAAACAGACAAAAATTACTCAGTGTCACTCTGACAGACATAATGTTTTAGGAAATAATACTGCAACATTCCAAGATCATTTGGGAACATTTTGTTTCATTACGGAATGTTTCCAATTACTATTAGTTCTCATGACGCACAATCTTCCTTTAACAAAGATACAGATTATGTGACTCCACATTGCTAGCTTGGTAAAGAATAAACCTTATATAGGCCTGATATATAGATAGTAACTACAATTGAGCAAGTTATCTTTTTAATGCAGGGCACAGCCCTAAATAGTTTAGATAAGAAAAAGCCTCTGTCTGGCCACAGGACAGAGGAGTGCAACCTGGGATGACTTGCATATTCTCAATGGGAGAATGTAAGCAAAATATGAATTTAGGAGAGACCATGTAATTTCATTGGCTGTATGCATGTACAGTATTTGGGAAGGTTTAATTTGCCCTGTTATTTGTGTAAATCTTACCGTTGTGAATGTAAAGCCTTTCTGACTGCCTTTCTATTTTTTTAGATTTGTAAGAATCAAAAATCTACAATCTGAGCTTTTTTGAACCATTTCTACTTTATGGCAGAGCAGGATTCTGGAAGGTTATTGAGGGTGTTTAAGAAGGTGATAACATGTCACCTCAAAACACAGTTAACAGCTTCTGTCAGATCCAAAGGTCCAATGATGAAATGTGGTTAAAGACATACCCACAGATTATAAGACACCCACAGTGCCATGTGATGGACCATCAACTTGATTTATGAACCTTCTCCACCGAAAAGGGCAGAATCCACACTTGTCCAGAATCCACAGTCTTCTCTACCACTCATTCATGTTCACTCAGTCAGCCAAATCAAAATGTTTGAGGGAAATTTAGCTCAGAGGTTTCTCTTATAGCTCAGGAGACTTAAATCAACTCAGATATTTCTTATAAATTGCTATAAAGTTAATATAGATTAATGCAGAAAGTTTTTTAGAATCTTTGAAGAAGAAAAAAAATCTGAAAAGCAGGAGCATTGTTTTTCACATGCATTCATTTGGCAAACACTGTGCTCGCTGGGATCGAACCCACAACCTTTGCCCTTCCAACGCAACGCTCTACCATTTGGGCTACTTGGTTGTTGACATATTGCCTTTTTAATTGTTGACTTGGACAAGTAATACATTAAAGAGCTCTTATGTGTGATTATTTTCCTATATAAGTAAAATAAGAAAAGTTTCACGTAAAGAATCTTAATCTCAGGAACAAGCCCACTTAATAGTCTGAAGGGTAAGTTAATCACTGGTGACTAACAGTGACCAGGTTCTGACCAAGTTAAAAATCCCTCACATCTTTGGCATGGGGCCCACATAGAGTTTGTTCCTCTGGATTGGCAGTACTGGAGGGTGGTGAGTACTGTTTGAGCATTCGGGTCGGGTCTTCTCCTCTAGCTCTGGATCTATTTAAAGATGTCCTGGAGATGAGGCAGTCTGCGGTAGGTCCGCTGGTTTATTTATCCTGCCTGGGCTCTGACTATTTTCGGGCTGACTTCACAGGGCACTAATTGCTCTCGTTTCACTGTTAGGTAACGGGAAGAAGAGGAAATTAACGATCACTATCGTGTTTGTTTGAGAGTGAGGTTGAGTCTGTAACTCTTCATGTGTGTACTGGTTCCTATACAAAAAGATTTGTGTGCTAATCAAAAGACATTTTATGAATAAAACAGCCTTCTGTTTTTTGTTTATTTGGTTTTGTTTTCCATTTTTCAGCTTCTTTTTTTATTCTATCATTTGAATTGGGGAACCAAGGAATTTATCAAGGAATGTGTGTTTTTTCTACAAACTGCTTAACCCCTTATAGCACATTGGTACTTTGGGCAATACCCAATAAACATATTTACATTTATTCATTTGGCAGACGTTGTTATCCAAAACACACATTTTTTGGCTTTTTAACAGTATTTGCATTCTCAGGGATAGAACACACAACCGTTGAGTTGCAAGTGCAACACTCTACCTGTTGAGCTACAGGAAGATGATGACGCTGGGCAATTTTGAATAAAATAAATGCTGTACATTTTTATGGCTACACCACATCCTAGTGATCAAATTGCTGTAATTTCCTGCCATTGGTAAATACATGAGGTGTGTGAGTAGTGCTGTAATGCTCTCAGGTGTAAGCAAACCTCAGATTGCCCTACAGCCTGGAGGTTATGTTGTATGTTCTGACCCCTCTCACTCACTCACTACATTGCACATCAGTGTGACAGATTCCTATGCTTGTTTGAATTCACCAATGCTCTGAATAGATCAACAGATGAACTCCCTCCCCATTGCTTTTCCATGACCTTTAGCTGACACAGAAAGCAGAACCAGACACAGGTAAACAGGTCACTGTGGTCACTTCAACTGAGGTCTACAGTCACTTAGAGAAACTAGAGACAGTCTAATAGTTACACTCATACATTCTGTAGACACTTTTACTGAAGCAACGTACAGTGCTTTCAAAGTTTACATTTTACCGGGATCAAACCCATGATCTTATGTTGCAAGCACCATGCTCTACTAATTGGGCTCCAGGAACATCTGTCTTTCAAAACCACTGTATAATATAACATTTTAATGTATTATGATATACTGTAATACATTAAGGCATTATATACTCCCTCTTTCAGTCACGAACCCAAGGTGAGATATTGACTCTGTCAGCTAGAGATTTTATTAAATTCACCACTCCAGATTCCCTGTTGATATCTGGAGCCTCATTTAAAGACAGGTTTTTTTCTTCTCTCTCAGAAACAGCGTGAGTGAACTTTGCCAGACAAATCAACAAGCCAAAGTTGTGCATGTGTTTCGTATATTTGTCAACGGTCAGCTATTACTTCTCAGAGACTGTGGGTTTTGGTAATGGGCTGTTGACGGGGATATACTTGGAGCAATATAAACCTACTGAAGCACCTCGACTGTGATGTTATTTCTCAGCTCTTCACTGTCCCGCTGTGTTGCTTTTTAGTGTTACTATAAGCATCAAAGCCGTGAGGGATCGTCTGCAGTTTGTCTGCTAGCATCCATTGAGGGATCAGCCCACAAACTTACTACATTATAAAGCTCAAAGCATTCACCACTGCCAGAATGAAAATACCATTATCACCCTGTTTAATTGAAGAGGTTAGATGATTAAACAGAGAGGCATCACAGCTCCTGAAGCTGTTTGTGGAATTATACTCTGAAACAAAAGTGCAAACCTCTGAAGATGAGACCTGTTCAAGTGTCAACCTGTTAAACTCAGCACTAATCATTTTTATTGATACTGTTTATTGACATTAGAGAAATGAGCAGATATAATTAAACACATTTAATTTCCTATTAGGTTGACTAGCAAATCTATCTAACTAGAATCTAACCACTAATTCAACCAATGCCACCAAAATTTTTTGTTGTTAAATATTTGGTTTCATTAAAAACATTACAAATTAGAGTAATCTGAGATTTAAACATAATATTATGTTAACTTTAAAACTGTTAACTAAGTAAAACTTAATCAAACCAAAACAACCAAACTGAAATTTGGAACAGCTTTGTGGTTATCTGACACAATTGATATGTGGCTCTCAAATTCGTTCCAGCTGTTTGTAATATTTGTTACATCATGATTAAGGTGTTAACTTTGCCTATGTGACCCCGAAACATAAATCAGTGGTGAAAAGAGATGCAAATAGATTTATGATCCTCAAATCAGATAACACAACACGCTTCAGAAGTTGAAAGCATCTTTCACACACTCTCTCCGGTCTCTTTGACTCTAAAAGGTTTCAAAGCCAAAGTACTGGAAGTCGAGGAAGGCCAATAAATGAAAACATGTGTCTGCAGCCCTCAGTTCAAGCTCAACATTAATTTGTGTTTGTATAGAAAATTGCCCTGAGAGAGATGAAAATATATGGCCCTTGGCTTCAAGGGCTGGGCTGACAGCTTTGAGGTTTGAGCTGGTTGTGAGATGATGTTTTAGAGGGATTTCTCATGCTCATCTTCAGGACAGATATCCTGATGTTGACTGATGTCAGTACATTACGTTACATACGTTTCAAGACATTTAGGATGTTAACTTTGTCTTACTGTAGTTAGTTATGTTGGGCTTGCCAGATTAAATCTCTGCTATTCTAACACTGAGCACACTGATAAAAATGTCACTATAGTAAATGTATATCGTTAAGGTTGGGATGTTGACAACAATTATTTCCGTAACATTTTAAGTAGTAATACAAATTTTATTCAGGCAATTATAGCTTGTTTTGCAAATGCATTAATGCTTACCTAACTAAAAACATTATCTAAGCAGTTAGATTTGTTTTCAACCCAAACATCTTTCAGTTACTCATATTTATGTCACTGTCATGAATTAACAAATTTTGAAAAAAGTTTCTTTTTTCAGTGGAACACAAAAGGAGACATTTTGAAGAATGTTGACACAGCATTTGTATACAGTGGAAGTGAGCAGTGACTGAGGCTGTCATGCTTAATCCTTTTGGTTTTCCATGGAAGAAAGAAAGTTATCTTTGTTTGTAACAATATGAGAGTGATTAAATAAGTAATGACAGAATTTTAATGCTTGATGATCTTCAGATCTCCTTCTAGGCTAAATGATTTTATCTTTGTTAAAATTCCATTATTATAACAATGGAGCATATGACAACTTTTTTAACACAACATCAACAGGGTCAACATTTAGTTATTCATAAACCTTTTGCCACTATTGCATACACATGCTAATGTACTAAAACCAGACACGCTCAAAGAAAATCTCATGTACTGTGTTTTTTAATTGTAACAACACGATAAAACAGTTTGTGTGAAGATAACATCATTTGCAGGACTTTAATGGCAGAAACTACTGATGCACATCTACCATAATAAATCAGTCAACAGTGTTCATGAACATGTGTGTGTTGATGTTGTTAGCGGTAAGAACAGAAATCTCAAGCGTCCACTCCTGTTGAAACCAACAGAAACAAACAAAAAGCAGCGCAAAAACAGGCTCTCTTAGTGACAGACTTTTTCCGTGCCCCAGGGCACCTGTTGTCCCATATGGGCGATTGCTGCAGAGCGAGACAGACATTTAATATTGGCAGAATATCCAGTACTGCTGCCTGCATCTAGTTTTCTCAGTAGCGCACTCACACGGCTCACACGTATCAGCTTAACTTTAAACCCTGCGAGCTGTCATACCTGTCCAATGTGCACATAATGGTGATTGAAACCAACAGCTTGCCATTCATTACATAAACACTAGTGAATTAAATAAGCAAATGTAACTGCAAACAGAAGCTACCATAAAGATAAAATGAGAACACCGCTGAGAATAAAAAATGCAGTAATCTTAAGCAAAGATCTTTTCCCTTAAGGTGCAGCTAGTAATTTTTTGTTGAATTTCATTATAGTGTTGCAATGGCTACTGACACCTAGTGGCATGGATGCAAAACTTTTTGTTTGATGATATTATAGAAATGTGCTATATAAAGTTAGATGTAAACAAAGTGTAAACAAACTTGTCACATACCAGGGGATTGGCAAGATAAAGCTAGTAGTATTTAGCCTCACATGTCAACCTCAATGTGGCAACTTGTATACTTCATGTAAAATAAAACTTTGGCTAGGCTACTGATATGACTGGAGTGTTAATGACATTGAAGCATGCATGATTTGAAACATTTTTTAAAACTTTTTTGTTTTCTTGTTTTAATTTTGGAATCCTATGGGGGTTAATTTCAGGTGATATGTTTAAATATGTATCCCTTGAGGAGAGGTAAGTTTCCTCTCAAGGATATTTTTTAGTCTCTGGCTCAAACAGGTAAGTGGGGCAGATGGTTTAAACGTTGCATATGTAACAGCTAGTTGTTAGGCAGCTACACATGCCATCCATCCCATAATTACAGAAGCACAATTAGATGAAGACCCTCACATGCAATGTTTAGTGAGTTTTTGGCTGCTCAAAGTGGAAAATAATAATGATATATAATAATAGACCAAAGGCTAAAAAGACAGACTGCATGTTCTGTACATGTCTACTGTAAATACTTTGGCATGAAAATGATGATAAATGAATGAGTGCTTAGATTAAAAGACTTCAGACGAGCCGAATTCTCCTGCAGAGCAGCACGTCCACATCATACCTAAACACACACTCTGACATCTCAACAATGAGACGGACATCAAAGCTCAGTCAATATTTACACCAATTTGCTCTCCTTCAGTGCGGAAAGTGGAAGAGTTATAACATTTCAACATGTCTAATGGGCACATCTACAGACCATAAAATTATAATGAAACTAGGAAATAAAAACATTAAAGAAATTCTTACATTTTGTGAAATACCAAAAACTTTACGCTTTAGAGAAATATATATCAGGTAGTGTGACACTACAAACATTTTGTTGAAGCATGTACTAATTTCAATGACTACGAATAAAATTGCAATGTTGAAGAAATAGGAATTTAAATCAAACACAAAACTCTGAAATCATGTAACGTGTTGCATTTGGCAATAAAGACATCCTTCAGCCTCAGCAATATAAAAAGTTGCAATCTCATACACGCACAAATGTCTAGAGGACGCAGCTTAAGATGTTTCAATATGTTTTGAAAGTTTGGGATACATGTGTTTGCAGTTCTAATCCTGCCAGTCTGAAACACAACTCTCTCAGGTTATTGATTCACGTGAGCTACACAACATTTTATGAGTGAACATCTGAGTCCTTCTCTGCGTCACCATTCACAATCAGTGAACATATGGCATGCCTTAGCGATTAGCATGGACTTAAACCCAACAGGCTTCCAGCTGACATAGAGAAACTCAATACTGTATGCAGCGCCCAACTGCATCACTCTGCACACACGTTCCCATCAGATACCGCGGTACTGAGAACTGTCACAGGACACATGGGAAACAAGCGCTGCTTTCGTGTGTGGTAATAAGCGAGTGTGAGTAAGGTTTGTGAGTGAGCGCTGAATGAAGGTGCATGGCTCACTTAAGAACTTATACACTT
This sequence comes from Yasuhikotakia modesta, assembly GCA_036877545.1. Classification (NCBI taxonomy): domain Eukaryota; kingdom Metazoa; phylum Chordata; class Actinopteri; order Cypriniformes; family Botiidae; genus Yasuhikotakia; species Yasuhikotakia modesta. The sequence goes on along the minus strand of JBAJNP010000094.1, from coordinate 87,102 downwards.
GAGCTTCACAAAACACAACAATCTGTCAATCAGTGTTTAGAAGGTAATCAGTCATAGCTTCACTCTTCCAACACCTCATTTGCTCAGAATATAAGAAACCACAGCGCAGGTGATATATGCAAAGACTGAAGCAGAAAGCCATACTCACAGGTAGGATGTTAAAGGACTTAAGTCACTTGGTATGGTGGATAATCCTTGTTCAGAGCAGTCCACGAGGAGTAAGATGCCATCCTCCTCACACTGGCACGCAGATGAGCACTGTTTAACAGACACCGTGGCACCTGAGGGTCCGTGAGAATGGGTGCCCAAGATGGCATGCAGGATCAGCAACACCCCGAACATGACAGTGACTCCAAATTCTTGTCTTTAGTTAATGTTCTGTGTGTCTGTCTCTCTGGAGGTCCTGCTGTGTAGCTCTGCCTATCTTTGTGTCTGTCTGCTCTTAGCTCTGTGAAATGTTATTCTGAGGCTCGTCTCTGCAGATTTATTCTGTCACTTCAATCTCCCATGGGTGTATGAATCAGGCTGGGGGTTGCCCATGTCTTCTCTCTCTTTCCCGTCTCATCTCACAGAAGACATTCACCTATTGTAGTGGAAGTTTGCAGCCTTTCTCTGATTGGCTGATGCTTTTGGGGGGAGGAGTCTCAGCACTCCTCCTACTTTCTCCTGCGTGCTTTCTGCCTCAGGCAACTGAAGTAAATGGTTTGAATGCAGAGAAGCGAAAGCAATGAGAGGAGAGCTGTAGACTTAGAGACAATGGATATGAAGATCTATTTGTATATTATTTTTCTGCTACAGTAACTTTAACAAGTTTTCCCATAATACCTTTAAGGGTACAACCCTTCCATTATGGTTTTCCAAGGCTGCTGAAACTGAGATCCAGCCTTGAGGATCTGTGGAAAGTTCCCCCTCGATCCCACTACAAATTTAGACGTCAAACACTGACCACTTCTCCTGCAGTTGCTGCCTATATAAATCATATGTGAAAATTGTTCGCTCCATTTCCCCTGAAGATATGCTTACATGGTGTTTTATAACCTAAACAACAATAATTGTGTTAAGCTGTGGGCTCCCCACAGCCCCAAAGCTCAGCCAAACAAACTACAGATTTACTACTTTACCACAGGTGGTGTATATCCAATATGCATAGCAAAGGACATCTGCATGGCTTGTTCAGTTTATCCTAAATAAGGTTATGATAGGAACGCTTGTAAATAATCCTGTTTATTCAGTTATGGAAGTATTGGAAATGTTCAGATCACTTGAGGATAAATACAATTTTTGTGTCTCAAAGGATCATGGGAATTCTTGATTGATTGTTATCAAGGGCTCTGACAGTAGCAACAGCTGAATGCATCTAAACATCTCAAACACACTGTACCGGGGTACTTTATCACAACATACTTTATTACACAAAGCTGTGTAAGTTTCTTCTAGAGTTTGTGTGGGTAATCATTTACCCAAAAATAAAAATCACTTGCCCTCATGTTGTTTCAAACCCATATCACTTTCTTCTGTGGAACACAAAAGAAGATGTTGGGCAGATTGTTAGGAACCAACAAAGTTTCAATCAACCATTCACTGTAATTGCATTTTTGCATCTTTATCCATGCAGTGGAATCAAATGCTGACTGATGCTATCTATTCTTAACATTCTGGCTTTTACATTACATAGTAAACATAAGAAATGATACCTTTAAGTATTGTTATCATGTGTTGGTGGTTTTATGTAATACATTGTTTTGAAAGGCCTTATTTATAGTTGTGGTACATTCGTGGACCACATTCGTGGTCTTGTATTATTACCATTCGTGTAAGCATTGATTTCCTGAAGAATCAGTGGGAGCCTCAAAACATTATCCGCTCTAATTCTGTGTTTATTATTTTTAGTTTTATGTTTTTATTTTTGTCACGTTTATGGGGTTGTATATAGTAATAAAGTAAAAAGTAAAAAAAGCTGCAGTCAATTTCTAATAATCAAATAACCTTTAAAGGGCTTCAGTTGTTTTGCATTAATTGTAGTTATTCCTACACTCTTTTCTTCTAGGAATTTATGATTTGTGTGCTTTCAGCTTTGCTGTCCAAGATGAGGATCTCCAGTCCTGCTCATTTGTCTCATTTAGAAACTATGAGCTCAAATAAATTCCATTAATTCAATACAATCCCTCAGCTGAACCCATTTTTCTGTGGAGTCTTTGTTATATTCCCTCAAAAATTCAGCTGAACTGTAGTCATTGCTTTACATTATCTTTTCATTATCCACACACACACACACATACAGGATGACAGATGTTTCTCTTAAAGAAGGGAAAGGCAAAAACAAAGGATACAATTGTCGATACAGTGAGCGTATAGAGCTTTTAATTTTAAGCAGACAGCAAAGCTCAGATAATTGAAATAACTCATTCATATTATAGACTTTGTCTTGGTAAATCAGAGCATACTGTGAGACATTACTTACTGTAGAGCTCTTCTAAAACTCTCTAGAGGAAGGAATCACAGATATCTTTTTTCAGATTTTTCTTTGAAATTATAGCTATAAAAACATGATTAAGAGTTAATCTTTGCATACAATTGATGAACAGACTGAGATTTGTGTTTTTCTGCAAAGCATGAAAAAATTCTGCTCATTATTTCTTGCGAAGAGCAAAACAGAGAGAGCGAGAGATTCTGAAAGGCCGCGTTGCTGAAAGCAGGGATTTGTGAACAATGTGGCAGTGGTAAAAAAGAAGTTGAAAGTTAGATGTGCTGTCACCAAACACAGCTCTGCAAACAGTTCCCACCTCTGGGCACCTGCTTGCTGAGTTGGAGGCCAAAACAGGGTTGGGTTACGTGGACGGCTGGAGCTACATGGAGCGCTGGAAGATCTGCCCCCATCTACTGCTCCTTAAGATCAAAGACCTACACTCCCCTCTCAATCTCATATCCACCCACTCCTACACACACACACACCACACACACTCACTCTATCCAAGCATCGGCAATCTTTTAAGGCACAAAAGGGCAGCAGTTACCTGGCTCTCACCTGTCTAAATCTGCCACAGGTTATTCAAGCTCTGTCAAGCGCAGAAGTCCATTCAGCGGCTGTCTGATGAGAGGGAGAAACTAGATCTAGTTCTACCCACTCACAGGCTGGGAACACACAATTACTAGTAAATGCAATCATATCTGGCTGCTATGACCACCTGCTTAGTTCACTTGAGGGACCATGCAAGCTCCAGTGCATCACCATAGCATTAAAATGTCCAAACTTAGATCTCACCGTGCACCACATTGGTCAATAAAATAAAAAAAAATTGCTTTGTGCTTTTTTGTAGCTCAAATAACAGCAGACAATATCTGCTAAATAAAGTTATAGGAATACATATGTGTTATAAATAAATAAATATGTGCGTAGTACCAACAGGGCAATATGGACGGAACATGTGATGCAATGGACTTTTATTAAACAATGAATCAGCATTAATAATGTGGAAATATTGGTATGTTTTTTGATCAAAAACATTTTCTAACATAAGCATAGCCTGAGACATTATTGAGATCTCCTCTGACACTTCAGAGGAGTGAATTTATTTTACTCAGATGAAATATCTGAGAAGAAGGGGTCCAAAAGTTTCACAAAATTACTGAATTCTTTTTACAGATTTTGAAGAGATCATTTTTCTATTTTTCTTCTTTTTCTATTTTCAACACTAAAAGTATCTTGAAATGCTGTAACTGGAAGAAATATCCAGTGAATCTGTATGAGAGTTCATGAACCATAATGTTTACCCCCAAGATAGTGAGCTATATTCCTGCGGGCTCACTCGTGAGAATCACATTAACAGTACTAAATACAGTCCGCTGGTATACAGGGTAACGCACGAGTCAGAGCTTGCAAAAGAAAGCAAAAGAAATAAAAGAATCTTATTTTTGTTCTATTTTATGTCTTGCCATTGGCACTCCAATTATAGAAGCTATGGTAAGAAGGGGGATGAATTAAACTGCAATAAATAAGGATGATAAATGATCAATTGTCTCAAATTTGATTGCTTCAATTATTTCCAGGCAAGGACTTGCATGTGTTACCTAGGGACAGGTTAAGCATGTTATTAAGGTTTTAATCTCAACGGGAAAAGGATTTCTAACAGTGTGCATACAGACACTTCATTGGAGAGTCACAACAAGTAAATATGATGAAAATTATCAGTTAAGAAAGAAATTTTTTTGAAATTTGCAGGCCCACAAGTAAAATTTTTTGTCAAAAATAAAAATGTTTTGCATAGTTTTACTTTAATAGGCAAATGGTGCAGTCAGTTGTGGCCTATAAAAATATTCACATTGCCTCAGATGTTTCTAGAATTTGTGACAGAAATGACGGTATACAGAACACAGTATACAGAACGTACAGTAAGTTCAGCTTAAATATAAAAGTTAAAACATTTTTTCTTGGAAGAAGGTAATGAAAAATGTTTCAATTCAACATTTCTGTTTTTTTGATTGCAGACTTTCAGCTGAGAATTCACAGAATTCTATCCAAACCAGTTCCTTTACTGAACATCCATAACTTTGTCTGTCAGTGTATGAACTGCAAGAGATGGCACTTGTTAAGGTGTGGAGCTGTGTTTGGATTCACAGAGCAGATATGTTCACCATGAGAGGGAGAGGGAGAAAGACACAGGTTAGTGATGATTGTATCTGGCATGCAAGCCGTGATTACAGCGCAGGTGGAATGTTAACACTGCCTGATAATATTTTACTGTCTCCATTTGATTCCAGCCATCCAGAACCAGAGAAAAATGATTGACCTGAAAAGCAGAAGGTGTTTGTGTCCACAAATACACGTGTGTGTGTGTGTGTGTGTGTGTGTGTGTGTGTGTGTGTGTGTGTGTGTGTGTGTGTGTGTGTGTGTGTGTGCAGATTCAAACAGAAAGACTTCTTCATGTTTTATTTGACATCTGTTTGATATCAGGTCGTGTGTCTCTAAAGCTTTTTTGTGAGAGACTATCTTCAGTGTATATGTGACGTTCACATTTAAGTTGAAATCTTAAATGCCATCTAAAGTGCATGATGACTGTAACACATACAAAAGCAATAACACATAGGGTAATGTATGTCTTTGTCAATAAAAGATAACTTTAGGATATAACTCTTGAGCAATATTCCCTAAATGTTAAATCCATGACCAACTGATGACTTTTTTTGTTTAAAAAGTAGGATATTTAGGAGTAGGATATTTACAGCATAAGCTTTAGTCAAACTGAATAAAGACGATTGTTGTAATAAATGTGTTTTCTACCAATACTGTGTTCTATTGTTCCTGTACTTTGGAGCATATTGTAGCGTCTCAATTTATACTTTGATATAAAATAACGTGTCCTACAGCGCCCTCTAGAGCTAAAGAATAAATATGAGAGGACTTAAGCAAACCTTGCAAGCAAGTATTAATTATATTTCATGTCTTAATTTTCATAGTTACTGCGTCTTTTCTTCTTTTGTGCAATCCATGCAAATAAAAAAATAATATAATACTGTTATAATGCCCATTCTTTTATATGTTTCTGTTGTTAACTATAAACGACAATCTATTAACAATCTATTGTTAATAAACTATTTATGGTACATTAATTACCATAGTACTACTACACAGACTGACTCATTTTTATAAACTTCTTTACACGTCTAATAGACAGAATCAATGTCTGTTTGGCTCCCTCTTGTGGCAGACAAAAACGTGTACGCACACCTTAATACTGTATGTGAAGATCACTGTATATTCAACAGGAAGTAAACAATGTTAAAAGTTAAGGGTTGATTGACAGCAAAAATACATATTACTAGAGCAACATTTATGCATAATGGACAATCCATTAAAAAAGAAAATTATTGACATAAGTGTGGGAAAAACTATATAGCTATATTTGTGAGGGCCAAATGTCCTCACTAACTAAATGAAATCTTTTATAGTACTTTTTAAAAATCTCCCTGAAAATTAAACACTGAACCCTAAGGAAAGTTTATTTCTGACACTGGTGTGCATGCGTACAGCATCTGTGTGTGTGTGCGTAATATTTCACACACTGTACTCTGTGATCTCTAGTTTTATATCAATTCTGCATGAGACACTGCCTTGTCTTATCTTCCCTACTTGAGAAAACATGATTTACATTTGTATGTGCTCTGCTGCACTACAGATAAAATGGGATTGGTTTTGTTTGTTTAGAGTGGTTTATTGCCTTCGGATACTGGCTGGGAAAGCAGCGTCCCGTGGGATAACTTTACTGGATCTATGTGACTGTGTTTCTGATCACCAGAATTCCTAGTTTCAAATCACTTTTTGGATGAGGGTAATGCAGAACATGGCACTTACTCCAAATACATAAAGGGATACAGCTGCAGAGTGGTTCAGATTAGATTTTCCTGTTACCAAATGCCTGGGATCATCAACTTTAATGATAGGTCTGAGCTATCGCAGACACAATAAAAGTTTATCTTTTTCATTTTTTAAGTTTATCTCTGCTTAAAATCAGCAAACAGGTCATAATGCTGCATTGCTGAAATGGGATTTTAAAGAGAATTATTTTCCCAGAAGAAATGTAAACATTTGTTGGAGTCTTTTCCAGCATTGTCATTTAGGAATTACTGTACAAGTGTACATAGTGCCCCTCCCTAAGTAGTGGGAAAGCTAAGACAATATTGTTGATTGCTGTGGAATTAGGAAATCTGCACATATAATTAAAAGATAAACATAGCGCAAAAGTACAGAATAACATTTTTAACATATATATATATTTCACTGCGTTTCTGTGAGTGTCAGTTCCCTAATCTATATCTTGGCTTACAAAAAAATATCAAACAAATATCCCAAAACTTAGGCTCACATTACAGTAGATGAAATTTAATGTGAGAGAGGTGAAAATCTGCTGTTTTTTAATTGGTAAAACATTGTGTTAAAACAGCCAACAGCCAAAATGTGATAATCTGTACTTTTGCCTCATACAAGGACTTAATTATAATTCCAACCTTAACTAAAACTATGTTTTAACCCATTAAACAGCCATTTAAAGATAGACACACAACAATTGTTTTACTGTATAATATTGTCCCTTTTATACACTTTTTGTGATCATCACAGCTCATGCTTTGTCTAGATAAACAAAGCTTTGTCTCAAGCTACGTTTATTTTCTACATAATTATATGATGTCAGTTTTTATGTCAGTTACGGCTCAATACACAAAATGGCTAAAGTACTTCCATTAAATATTCAAGTGTAAATGCAAACGTTAATCTCTGAGCAAGTGTAATAACTCTTAATTTAAAAATGATACCTAATCATCATATTTTGGTTGGTTTAGCCTCAGCTCTGTTTGTTCAGTGATTGAAACTGTCCATAACATCATGCCTGTGGGCCTTTGGGGGAAATTCCTAGTAAAGCCAGTTACAAATCTATGTAGCTGATTTGCTTATAGCTTGCTACATGTGAATTCGGTTAGGTATTCTCTTTAAACTGTAAAATACACCTGGGCAGTGCTGACAATGACTCGATTAGCCGTAAGTATTCCAGTCAGCAAGCTGTGAGCTACACCAGCGCCCCACCCATCCTCCAACATCTCCTCCATCCACCCGCAACCTCCCCCAAAACACAAAAACACAGAGCAAACCAGTCCAATGCTATCCAGCACACTCCTCCATCAAAGCTGTTAGTTTATCAGAGAGATAAAGAAAATATTTGCATGCTGAAGTACACAACTCCAGTCAAACAGACATCTTTACAGAGAAACAAAAACGAATAGAGATGTTATCTGACTTATACAAAATACATTTCTGGAAAGTTATGATAGTAAACACGTCATTACAAATGTAAAAGGTTATTTTAAAGCAATTTAAAGAATATGCAGTTTCATGTAGTAGTTTGTTTTATTGTCTTATTTTATTGTTTTATAGTTTTTGATTTTACAATTAACATTTTTTGTTGGTTTGTCATTATTTTGTATAGTAGGCCTAACTAATAATAGAAGTTATTATGCAGACCTAATAATGCAGTTATTTTTAGAAAACATTTTTCCATTTCCTGTCAAAGTTAGTTGGATTTTGAAAACAGTCCAATTCTTTGAGTACTCAAGCCAACAATAATGTTTTAAACCTCTCATCTCAAAAAGCAATATATATATTGCTAAATATTTTATTATTTGTTGATTATTTATTAACTTGACTGATTATACATTTATGAGGTCAGAAATAGGTTTATAACATTTATTCTTCAATAACAATATAATCACATTTTTTGCCAGACATACATTCCAAATAAACAAAGTGGCATCATCTAAGATTTCACGACCTAAATGATTTCAAGCCCAATTCTTACGCATACTACAATGTGCCTTTGTTATTGTTGAACAGATCAAGCCTGTAAACTTTGTTCTTATTAATTATGCATATGCTGTATAGTACTAGGAATCAAATGATATTCAGATGGTAACAATCTGCTCTCTCACATTTTCATCTGCAGCTGTCACTCTTTGTCTCTCCCATCACTAATCAGCAACAGGTGCACGATTCCTGTCAAAGCACAACCGTCAGATATTCCTTAAACCAGGGATTTCCAAAACAAGCCTGTCTGCTTTATGCCCCCTTGGCTGCCTCAGTGTTATTATTACTATTTCAGGAAACAATGCAATGTCTTTTTTAAGATATTCTGGACAGTAAACAGTGTGAGTTGTGCCAGCAGGGGTTAAAAAATGAGTTGTACAATCATAGATTTAACAGGTTCTTCGCTCATCTACACAAAAATAAAGCACATCAACATTTCAAAAATCTAGTTGCTTGCTAAGATTAAAAACAAAACAAAAAAACTTGGCAACAAATCAACAAGTAAAACAATTACGCCTATGACGCAAATAACACATTCATTTATATCCTGAGGATTTTTTTTTTATCTGTTACAATATGTACATCAAATTATGAAAGAGAACCTAAACTGGGAAATTTACCCAGTAAATTCCCATGCAGTAAGACTTCACCTATAGTGTGGAATTAATATTTTTGTCTGTTTGGCATTAATCTGTTTGGCTGTGTATCCTTTACACAAACCTGGAACTAAAATGATAACCCGATATCCAACCAATTAAATATCCCCAAGAAAACAAGCTGAACTGTGGTGGGATTCTCACAGCACAAATACTACAAAGGGATTTTAGAGGCTTGTTTACAGAGTAAACACATTCAGACACATCTGATAATTCAGTGGAGGTGAAAGTGGTCTTAAGTGATATGCTAAGTTCATAAACAGTGCCATATTCCAGATGGTGGACTTTATCTGACTGTGCAGTGTGAAGTGGCAGATGTATTTTCCCAACTGACACAGGTTCGTTTTCCTTGCTAATCACTTGCCACGACTAGCAGTTGATGGGCTTGTCATCGCTTTGTCTGTGATGTCATAAAGCTCAACAACACAAAAATTCCCCTGTGATTTTTTTCTCTGACAATAGCAGATGGTGGTTGAAATTGTTATATCACTGACCTTTGACCTCACTGAAATGAGGTGTGTTAAAGCAATAGTTTGTATTAATTAAAAAATTGTGAAATTAATTTAAAAATGAAAGTGGAAAGTTTTTTTATTATTTATTTTGTTTCTGTTGCATGTTTTGCCTAACAACTGAAATGGTGAGGCACTTTTAATTTGTTTCTACAGCTTTTAGGATTCAGAATTTAAACTTGTAATGCACAATAAGTAAATAACAACAAACATAACATGCACTTTTATGTTTCAAACTGAGATAGCGATAGAGAGACTTACTTACAATCCTGAGATATATTTAAAATGGTGTAACAACATAAATTGTACTTAAATGTACAGTGTAAATTTCTGTTAGATTGCTGAGAGATTGCTGTTGTAACATGGTTTATCACACACACATGTACAATGTTAACTGTTTATCACTTTTGACATTTATTGCCTCAGTACTACATTATAAAGGTAAAACCTAGCCCTGTCAAATTATACAGGCTCCTGTAATTTATCCCCTACACAGAAGACATGCTTTTAAATCATATTACTGATAGCACTGTGTACAAAAGGTTGAGTGCCAAGGAATTATTTAATTGCTGGTAAATCACTTTTTAAACATCACAATTGTAACAAGCTTCTTTAAATTGTTTGCTAAAACATGCAATGATGAGATAGTAGATATGTATGGCTTATCAGAAGAAGAATTTACGTCTATGCAACATAATTATTAAACATGTTCCTTCTTTCTTTTTCCAACTCTTTTCTCTCTTCCTCTAAAGTGTAGATTCCTGTGTAGTTCACTAAGTTCTGTACAGGGACTTCCCCAGCAATACACCAGCACAGTAACAAAGCTTTGTCAAAAGAGAGCTAATTCAAAACAGTTGCCCTTATGTTTGATGTCCTGTTGATTTGAATATGACACATATTTTGTGTGAAATATGATATTATCTGATGTGTGTTATTGTGGAAGACAATTACCAATAGTTCTGTTTCAGAGAACACCAAATTAACATTTCTTTTTATTTCGTAGGGGAAGTGTTTGCTCACAACTAATAATTCTGTCAAACTGGACGTTAATGACATCAAACATCACTGGTTCTCATTTTATGACCAAATGTCTTTAATGCAAAACCTGACATAACAACGGCAACTTTGATTTAGATAAGAGTATCACAAAAAGCTATCAGAACATAATATTAGAGCCAGACTCATATTAACACACTATTTATTGTGTTAATATAAGAGGTACTAGTGGAAGTACACTAGTACAGGTTTTAAATAACAATAGTTATGTTGTCATCTCACCCTTTAGCCCAAATGATAAACCAGTTGCACAGCATATAACATTTTTTATTAGTTTTATGTAAGAGATTTTGTAGCTTTTTAATTGGCTGCTGCAATGCATCACATCTGAATGACTGTTACTGTACTGAGTGTGTACAAAACTGTGTGTAAAGTGTACTGACCAGTGAACAGGAAATAAAATAATCTCACATGCATCATTAAAGCCATTCGTGAGTTACAGCTGTACACAAATCAGTTAAATTATGTGAACCCTCTATCTCAAAATAAATGAGTTAAACAAATTAATACCCATTTCTAACAGTCATAGTTTAGTCACCCTAATAACATTAACGGTGGGATTTCGACCATCACAGAAGAGAAGACAGAAGAGATGTCTTTGTTGTACGCTAATTAGCTAGTTCCTGATAACAAATAATTGCTGGCAGTTACAAGTAAAATCCCTCTTGATTAGGAGACGAACTAAAAAGACCAAATGCCCAGAAGGCTTTGAGACAGACAGAACACAAGGGAGCGGTCGTAAGAACTGCCCATACCGTTAAATCCAGCCAAACCCAGCTGAATGTTTTATTAATAGAGATTTGCATTTGGATGATGGGAGGCTGGCATGATGTTTTGAGTAGGAGGGAGCAGAAGAAGGCGGGTGGCAAGAGAATATAAAGGCACAGCTTAGTGAGACAGGTGTGTATTGCAGGTGATGCACTGCCCCACCCTCTGTTCCAAGTGCTTTTTCAGCAGTTATATTCCACACAGCCTTCTCTGTTGTCACACATTCAAATCTGCCTCAATCACTGGAACTACAGCAAGGTAATTAGACATTTAAGTTTATGTGTATGATCAGTGATTTATGTTTTATATAGGCATGAATTTAATGTTGTTGTTATTTTTTTTTATTCTTTTAGTGAGTTGTATTTTTGTTATATACAGTATTTACAGTATTTAATATATAACAGTAATTACAGTATTTAATGTATAAGTTGTTATGATTTGTTTTCAGATGCTGGCAACCCTTGAAACTGTGAGTATAAGTTAAATATCATTTTATACGTTTCTGTATTGGTTTGACTGAGAGGAGTAATTTGGGAAAACTGGCAAAATTGCTAACAAAAAACATAATATTGTGGTTAATTTTTATTCTTTGCTCTGAATCTAAAATCTGTAACCCTTTTTAAAATAAAAAGAAATATACATTTGTTATAAAGCAGCCGAAAAACACTCAATAGGATATATCAATAGGGACACCACAATAACAATTATTATTATGTCACATTTACTGTACAGATATGCATGCAGATATTTATGTATCTGTAAGGTGTTGCTTAAACCACACAAAATTAAAAAAAACTCTTTTGTAAAAAAAAACTTTGCATAAGTAGTGGTCTTGTGTTTGAGAAGTACCACCACTAGCATTATTGAGTCCAGAAGAGGAGTTTTACACATTCCCTGGAATGTAAAATATATTCTTGATAAAATGAGATTGTAATATTTACTTTTATCTATAATTAATCTATCCATATATTCCATTGCTCGTACAGTGTGTAATATCTGTACTGTATGTACTGATCTTTTGGTAAGATGCAATGATTTGATATGTTTCTAAGTACCCACAGGTTCAATACTTTCATGATGTGGGCCTCAGAGAGTCATCGTCAGGGAACGTAGACCTTGATGTGATTGAGGAGTACCTGCAGGAGCACTCAGTGGAGGTGATGTCAGGAGTTTGTGTGCAGAGGAGAACTGAGGAGGAGCACAGCATAGCAGGTTAGAGTTAAAGGGAAGCTGAGGGAATAACCACTTCTGTTTTGTACATTTATAGAAGGTGCACTTTCAGTTTTGTATGGTCTGGTATTTTTTCCATTTACAAGCTGCTGGTTGCCTTACAAGTTGTAAATTCCTTGTCAAATACTACATCATAGTTTTGTCATGGAAATTGTAAGTAGTGAAAATTTCGTACAAAACACTTACATTTTAAAGTGTGTTATTTCTGTGGCAGAATTCCCACATTCTGTTTAAAACAAGTTTTTCAAATAATTTTTCCATCTGCCATTGGTCAGACATACAAATAGACCCACCCCAAACTCACGCTATTGGCTACGTTAGCTGCTTAAATGAAGTAATGCTTTGTTAAGCTTGGTGTTTACACCTTCAACCTACCAGTGGTTTGCACTCAGACTGTTGTTAATGAAAAGCACATTTTAACATTACAAATTTTCACCAAATGTCATCTTTAAACCCTGATGAAAGACTCTCTAAATATAACCAGCTTTTTAGGCAGTGTAAGTGTATTGATACAAGTGAGTATCATATGTGATAACAATGAGTGATTTGTTTATATAGAGAACAGCTGGTCTGGTCACTATCCATATGAATGGCATTATGGTGGAGGAACAGGGACAGAAAACACACATGACCAACAGATACAACAGCAGCAGAAATGGTTCTGTCTGTCCAGCCTTAATGACTGGGTAAGTCACACACAACAAAAAGAAGCAGATAGAAAAGAATGTGATTGTTTTAGTGATTGTTATCATTTGTTGTTTTTAATAACAGTCTGTCTTGTAGGGACGCTGCCAGTATGACAGAAACCAGTGCAGCGATTCAGATTCCTTGTCTACCAGTTCTGGTTGCCAAGAATTTCCACTGTCTCCGGGGGCAGATGGGAAGAGACAGATCGCCTGCGATTCCTTGGCTCTGATGCCACTCTCGGGTAAGACTTAGAAAAAAGATTCAATTCTGAGCATTTGATGGTTGGGATAAATCGTCAAATGACACTGAATCACAGAATCATCTCTCAAAGGTGATAGTGTTGCCACTGTTTTAATCAGGTAATAAAGATTGTGTTAAATGTTTGTTTGTTTATGGTTACAAATGACTTTATAACTTATTGTAAACATCAGGGATATTTTGACCAGGAACTGTTAATTTTCCATCCCAAAATGACAGTATGAACGATGAAAATGACAATTAAATGGCCTTATTCTATTTAAAAATGAATAACATATTTTTTAGGTAAAAGGAAAGAACGCCTGTTTCAGTTCTTATATGAAATGCTACAGACACCAGATATGCGGAGCTGCATTTGGTGGGTTCAGTCTAACAACGGAACGTTCCAGTTCTCCTCCCAAAACAAGGAGAAGCTGGCAGAGATGTGGGGCAGGCGCAAGGGCAACAGGAAAACTATGACATACCAGAAAATGGCCAGAGCCCTACGAAACTATTCGAGAACGGGCGAAATCTGCAAAGTGAAGCGAAAACTCACCTATCAGTTCACTGAGAAAACACTGAGAGGGCTTCAGAGCAACACACAAAGGATTATGGGTAGTTAATATGGCCTCCATTCATTTAGTCAGTTTTCTTCCTGGGAAAATATAAACAAATACTGAGTATTCGAAGATTTTTTTTCATGTTCTATTGTGTAATTTGGCATATAGACTCTTATTATCAAATATTATTTGGTATTTGAGATTTGATTGAGACTGTAATGTTTAATTGGGATTGAGCAGAATTTACTCATATCATGTTAAAATGACAGGTGAAGGAGATCTTTAAATATGTAAATCTAAGGATTGTTACACTTTACTACGTTATATGTAGTCATGAATCCATGTGTGTTGTTTTGATATTTTTTGTGCTAATTTTGACTATTTTTTGTGCAAATCTAAATGCACCTTATGTGTCTAAATAAAATGATTATATCAGTAATGTTGTTCAATTATTCCTAAAACACTCAAAAGTCTTCTGCTAGGATGTTACTATTAAAAGCTACTATTTGTAGTCAGTAATAAAAATGGTGCAGATTTACATAGCCAATGAGAATACATACAATTATCACATGTTTAAATTATCACAATTATGCTTTAAGGTGATTAAATCCTCATGTCACAGGTGATACAGAGCCTTGGCATACAATATAACTGTAATACATACATACACCTGTGTCATATCTCAACAAAAGCAACTTAATATTACATTTTGTTAGTGGACCAAACAATGTAATACTTACAAATATAACGGGGGTCTAAACTGAGACATCAATATGTGTAAAATAGGTCATATATAAATGGTAAACATTTCATGCAAATGCATTTAATGCATAGCTAATGCCCTGTGATGTGAGTAACAGATGATGTACAATAGGAAACATACATGTTTTCCCTTCAAGTTCAGACAGATGTCAGTCTGTGCAGACCCTCAACAGAGTCTGATACTGTATCATCCATCTGATTTGCAGCCCTCAGCAGGTTTTAGAACTATCAGATTTCATCATCACCTGCCTTATATTTTCCATCTGTATTTGTTTCCAGTCTGTTGCTTTCTGGCATGGCTCATTACCTAAGCACTGATAAACCTCACTATGAGGGGCTCGCAACAGCCCTGCATGAGCCCACCTCACACATATTCACTCACATATGGCCACGTATGCAAAGCATGTGTGAGCTGTAAAACAACCGGTGTAACAGAACTGTTAATGATTGACAAGAAGGAAAAGATGTTGTTTGTGTAACACATCAGAGAGGTGCTGGTAAAGTTACAGAGACTGAAACTGCAGTTGAATTAATAGCTCATTTTTAACTGTATCTATATAGCTCTGTGTATCTCTCTCTACATATTTTAACTATGTCTTTATATTACACTGAAATCCTATTTATCTTAAAATTATGCTAAATGCATAGATTATTTATGTCAGCAATATTATATTATCCTATATATCTTATATAGAAACAGCCTCTTAAGGTAACAAGGGCACTTTGTACAGTGTTTTGTTTGTATAGGAGTTTGTACAAACTTAAAACTTTTAAAGATACATTTTTACTAATAGAATTAAACTGGAGCAGCCATAATGCAACGTTGACCTAATGTCACATGACCTCATAAAAGGTCATGCTTACAGTAATCTAGCAAGTGGAGAAATTTTTAGTAATCTATAAACAATGAGGACATGTAAACAAAAACTGTTTATAACCACTCTGGAATTGGAAAGTCAAGCCAAGCACATTGCATCATGGGATACAGTATTCTGGCCCAGGATTTTATGCACACAAAGCATTTGCAAATATGTGAACAGTATACATAATAATAGCTATTCCAAACATCACCTGATCTGCAGATCATCAAAACCCCCAGCAACAAATACGTTCAGCACGATTTACATAAATTGGATTGTGACCTGGAGTTTAACATTATTATTTCTGTCTGCTTGCAAATGGAATTAGCTGATGAAATACAGCTGTGACTGCGAATGAAATTGTTTGTTCAGACCCAAAGCTGATGAGGCTGTGTGTGTGTGTGTGCGTGTGTGTGTGTGTGTGTGTGTGTGTGTGTGTGCGTGTGTGCTCCTCTGATATTCTCCACATAAGCTCTGTTCAGTGTGTTTATCATGGTGTGGGAGGTCTGCACATCACTGGAGCTCATTGCTCTAGCATGCTGCCTGGTATTGACTGCTTTTTAATGGCATGCTATTTAATGTTATTTAAATTATAAAACACTTTATTGACGTAACTGACTAAGTTTAATTACATTTAAGTATTACATAGTTTAAATATTATTTAAGTTTAAGTATTAAATACATGTATAGTAGTATAACCGTAATACATTATTTTTTAGCCAAATTTAAGACATTTACTCACAGTAGCAACAGAAAATCAAGAATGTTACGCTCATTGTATATTAAAAAACATACAACACTTTTGCAGATATGCTTTTGCTTTAAACAGTCTGTTTTTATTAGATTTAAAATTTAAGGATCTATAACACAATTGACACATATAATATATTTCAAATATCTAAACAAACTCACCTCTCACAAATGTTGTTCCCACATTTAGAGTTCAGTGACAAAACTAAGGCCACTATGTATTGTCTAACATCTATTTATTATTCATAGACATCAATCAGCTGTAAAAACTCAAAACCGTTCCAAAGTACTAAACAAATAATACATCACAAATTTATTTCTTAATCATTTCTAATTTAATACATAATTATTATTTGTACTTTATAGTTTTGCAGTAGTGGATCAAAACATTTATGGTTAGTTTATGTGTTCTCATAATGTGTTCCCAGCTATTTACTTCAACTGTGCCCAGTGCTTTTATAGGTACAAAGAAATGTACACTGAACAACATTTGTGGTTTGCAGTGGGCCTGTGTTGGCCATTTGTTTTGTCTGTTGGGAATTACTCTGCTTTTGGGCTGATTCTTTCACATTCTCTCACTTCTCCTGAACTCTTCCTTTATCAACTGTATCTATTTGGCTGTCATCTCACTGCCCTACATAAAATACTTCAACTACCAGTTACCACTGTATACTGCATGCAAAAGATAAGGCCTCTGTCCCTGCTGAATCAAAGTTAAGGGCTTTTTAAATCAGGGAAATGAGTTTAAAACGTTCTCTGGCCTTGGTTATTCTACTTACTATTGGTTTTCAGCACACTGAATTCTTTAGCATGTTAAGAACTCTGTCCTTCTTTTAACAGGCCCACAGATGTCCCTCATATTGCTTTCCACACAGAAATTCTCTCTTTTAATGCCAGTTCTGTGATTTAATTTGTGGTCTACATCTTTTGAATCAGAAAGATGTGGGGAAGTTTACCTGTAGATCTGGGGCTATGTGCTATGCTGAAGAGCCCAGAGAGATTTCTCAAGTTCTTTGTGGAAATCCCAGCCAAGAGAACCTCATTACTTTCTAACACCGGCTTATAAATCACCCCATAGTATCAGTCATCATTTTTAATAAGCCTGGAGAATAACTTCAAACTGTGTTATAAATGTTTGAAAAGCTCTTTGAGGAATATTGGAGCATATCTTAACTTCTCTGAAAAGCTTTACGACTATAGCAACAGTTTCTTGACCACTAGGGGGCACCACAAGCCTTACACGCTAATAATGTTTACCGTAACTGAATAATGCAAAAACGCTACATTTAAAGTTCTCGGTATTTAGAATCATAATGTACATTATAAGCTTAACTATCTGTAAAAATGTGTTGCCAATATACACTTGCTATAGACCTAACCAGTCATTTTGTGAAACATATAAACTTGTTTTTGTAACTTGGCGTTTCAGTGTGAATTTTTCCTAGAATTAGATTGTGGTGCGAGTCACTGATTACTGAGTTGACAAGGGCAATGTGTTCAGTTAGGGCCAGATCTTTAGACCAAAGTCTGACTTTTGTTTGCATAGTAATATTTATACATATATTTGTATACCAAACAACTTTTAGAAAAAACAGGGATTTTTATTACGGTAGGCTGCCAGGTTTAGGTTACAGTTAAATTACTTCTAACTGGCACTTGCTAATGTAAATGTAAAGTAAATAGTGATCCTCAAACAATTATTAACATAGTGTTAAATTACTTACATAAGCATTTATTTAACATTTGACAAAGAATATTTTGTGAGAGGATTTTGGTATTAAGCAAGACTATTAATATTTCTGAATGCAATTGATTAACAGATTTGAAATATTCCTGATCATTTGAAACGTTTGTATGTAACAATTGTGTAATATTTTGAATTTAGCTATAATAACACAATATTTCATACTACTCTAAATATAGAAATATTTTACAACAGCTGCCAACCATATTATCTAGCTGGTACATGTTAACACAATAACAAAATTTTATTTTATTTTATTTAATAACAAAGCCATAACCTTGTCCAATACAAATATATGATTTTCTGCTCTGGTGTGTCTGATGAAAGCTATAATATTAAGTCAGAAATCTGAGATTAGTAAATCATTTAATCTGATTTATTCACTTCATGAGTGACACTTCATCTTAAGCTTACATTAGACAGACAAACACCATGTACATATGTTGCAGATATGTTTGGTAAAGTACTATTGCATAAATATTATTTAAGCCTCACAGATGCTTTTGCTTGCCAGTGGATCGCTGGTACCGCAAGGAAGGCAATAGACTGTATAGTTATCACCTGAACAGGGTTTGATCCCTCCCACCAAACTATACAACCTACTACCTCACCCCGCCTGGCACCAAATTGTCTCAGCCAATGGTGTGGACTTAAGAAGAAATACTCAGTTTGTCTGACCAATGGTAGACAAGTGACAGTGTTGAGGACCTTGTTTCATGTTTGATGGTGTGGAAACCACCTTTGAGGATTTTTGTACCACTAACTTCCCCTATAAATGCTTCTTTATTTTTTGGTCAACATGAAAGACATTAGAACCCTGTTTTACTTCCATAATAGGTTAAATGTCTGAGTTTAACATATTTGTGAACTAAATTAAAAGTTCTGCTTTATCAATCAGGAACCGAATAAATAGAAAGTGGGTGTTTCATTCTAGAAAGGACAAGAGCTTTCTGGTCTGTATATGACAGATTATTGGAGGGAATGGACTGAAAAATAAGTGGATCTAGTGACACCAGCCAAAATGCAAATGTAAAAATGTTTGCAAATTATTACATTTTGATGAAGGATAACAAAGAACACCTGCTCTTAAGCATGCACTGTTAACTAATATTAAGAAACTAAACAGGGTTTATTCCATGTTAACTTAAAATTAAATAAGATATAGAATCCAAGACTGTTGCTGTCGGTTTATTTGCAGGTCATGTTAAACTTTTCCGCTGTGACCACCTAGCAGGAAGTGCGAATGCGATGACTTTCGAATGACTCTTGTTGTTTGTGGATGATTTGGCTGTCGCCTTAGGAAAGACAGTAGATTGTATAGTTATCTCAGTGACAGAGCACAGGGCTCCACAACTACTCAATCTACTACCTCAGCCCCAAGAACAGCAGACAGTTAACCAGATGTTAACCAACAGGACAGCAGATTGACAGAAAACCTGTGGAGATAGAAAAGTTGGTTAGCACAACCATATAGGAGAACTGTGGGGTAACGGTTTATGCATTTTTATTGGATTCTGTATAACGACAGGCTTTCAGTCCTGATTGTATATGACTAATCTTCACAAGCTTATTGGGTGATGTTCATTGAAGAGATTTGCTTGAATTAGCCAAGTAAAATATACATATATGGTAAGCTTTCCTGTAGCACAACTGGAGCATTGCAGCGTAAAGGTTGTGGGTTTGATTCCAGGGAATGCAAGTGCTGTTAAATAAAACTGATAAAAGCATCTGCCAAAGGCTGAAACAGGATAAAAGCATCTGCCAAGTGATTAAATGCAAATGTAGTTTAAAGTGATTATTATTTTTAATTAACAGTGAAATGACTTATCGAAGTTATTTATTACAACTATAGAGTGAAACTTTGTCATAGCTGCACACTTCATCTAACAGTTCACATAAGTTTATGGCACCAGTGCAATGATGTACATTATCATTACAATATAGCGCAGTAATTTGCAACATACTGTAAATGGTCTTTAACTTGGGTTTGCAAAACCCAAGTTAAAGAAAACATCTTAGCCAAAGAAAACTAATAAAAAAGAAAAGAAAACTAAGATGTATTCTTAGTCTCTAAAACTAAGAGAACATCTTAGCCAAATATAAATGTATTTTGTTGCACCATCTGCTTGATGTCAGATATAAATTCACATGATCAGACTAATTGAAAAAAATGCCAATTTCTGTTAGTTGCAGAAAGCAAGCATCTGTTTTGAAAGTCCAGCAAGTGTTCTTCCGAGTCACCAGTGCAAATGTGTTGAGCCAGAATACAGTCTAAAGGAGCGGTAATTTTAAGATCCAAAAAAATTACTCACTCATTCTAGCGAGGCTGGCATTGGATCACGAAAAAACGGCTTGATCCTTCGCCAGGAATTTGTGCCCGTTTTGCCAAAACCGATGTTAATTCCAACAGGACAACACTGCATAAGCTACGCTTTTGAAGTAAACAGACGATGTAAAACATGGCTGCCCCAGCTGCCTCCTGTAGCTTTAACAAAGCTGTGATTCTGCTATTCCACTCAGAAAAAATGAGGAAAAACAAAATGGCGTCGTTTCGGCCATTTTAGGGTATGGGTGATGTGCATTCCTTGCAATCTCTGCGAGGTGTGCCTGAAAAACCATTCACGCGTTCACCATCCTGAAAGGCTGTTTGGAGTAGTATGATCTCCCTTTCAGTGCACTGGGGAACTGCCTGGCATCGGTACAACAACCAGATTCACCCTTGAGTCAATAGCGCTCTTTGACACACAACAAAACTTACAAACATGCTGTGTAAGCATAAGAATAGTCCAATTCTAAACGTCTGTGTCTATGAGCTGGTTAGGGCAGAATTTAGAACAAGAATCAACATTCAAACATGTTAGCATCTATTTGCAGTATGTTAACAAATTAATCAAATGGTTGGACTGAACAGTTTTTTCTGGACAGGAAACTTCATTTTCTGTGGTGGATTGTCTATAAGGCTTCACATTGCATTTCACACCTTTCAGTCTAAGTCTTTCTGGCAGCCAAAGCCAAGAGATGTTTCTTTCTTACCTCGATTAAAAAGCTAAGCAGGACACAAATAAAACTTCAGATCATTTGCAAATATAAAAGCTGTTATTGTGCAGCGTGAAGAGGCGGAACATGTCTGTTTTACATAAATAAACATGCAAATCTCTTCCAGGGACTTTTAGTAATTTGTTAACATACAAAAGTCTTTGCTAATTAGCATACACATGCTCTTTCTGGCCCATTTGGTGTGACAGTCATTGAAAGGTTTTGGCACAAGAGGCAGTCTACTGAAACACAAAGAAAGCTGAGATGGTGACTTCACTGTGCTAACTTTTGCCAACACAGATTTGCTAACTCTCAATGAAGGCCAAGTCTATCATGAACTCTACACCAAACAACCTTTGTTGCTTTGTTTATCGCTGTTTTCTCTTATCAGTTATTTTGCATGCTGTGCACTTTTACAACATCATAATATTCAATAACATAATTGTCTTGCTATGACACAATTGTCCTTTATTTCCAAGCTTTTGTGCCAGCTACAGCCGTTACTCAGACGATGACAACATTTGACACCTTGCTTGTGAAAAAGGAAAATATGCTGATATTGTCTGACAGATGTGGCATTTGAATCATTTTTAGATTATGCACGAAACTAGTCTGTCCTTCTGTTCCCTAAAATGTGCTAATCGGCTTGATGGAGGCTAACCAGCAATTTTGATGTTGTGCCAGATATTTAAATCCTTTCCAAAATCACTTTCATTATTTCTATATGTAAATGACCTTTTGGGACATTTTCCAAATATGTAATGCTAAGCCATATGGGCACTAGTTGCAAATTAGATACAACTGCCCTGATTTATATGATGTTATATTGTATTATTATCTGTTGTGCTCAGCACTGACAGAGGGTTGGGTCGCATGCAGAATTATTTAATATAAAGAGACAAAGCTGCAATATTTGAATGGTCTTTAGATTGTTACATCAGCAAAGGTCTATCAAAACCTTAGGAAGCAATTCAAATAATCCAACATCATTTAAACCTACATTAGCCGTATTACTGTATGTGTTGACACAGACATAAAAACTAAAAGTGACATGGATGACATTGTATATTGTAAATAAACAAACACCATTTCAATTATGTCATCAGCTTGGAATGTTATTTTTAGCTTAAATGTAACAGTATTTGTGTGTAACGTACATTTGAAATACATCAATCTAGAAATCTTATCTCATGTACATAATACATACTGTACAATAATAAGTTTAGCCATTACTTTAAGAGTAAGTAAATTAATTACTTTATATTTTAAAACAACCAACCTGACCTCTACAGCATCAGTGGTATGCCAGCTAAAATCATAGTCTTAGCGTTAGCATTTTAACACTAGCATAATAATGTAATATAACACTGGCATAATATTAGCCAATAACTCCTGTCAGGTTTCTATTAGGAGCCCTTTAGGAGCTAAAATAGTATAAAATAGTAAAACTATTTTTTAAATGTTTGCAGCCACTGCATTGCAGAAACATCTTAAAAATCACGCTTCTTTTCACACTTCTCTATTTATTAAATGAGTTCACCATTTGTGAGTGATTTACTGATTTGTGTTAGTGATTTGAATGTCACCTTAGTAAACACACGCAAATTTTTAGTAATACTTCCTGGTATATATTAAAAATATAATTATAACAAATACAGAAAATCAACATTTCTTTCAATTCCTTTACATGCAAGCCTTAATGGCCTTATTTTTGCCTTATTTAGCAGCAGGATTATGCTGTTCACCCTTTGAAACAGCCTTCAGATCAGGGGTGTCCAATGACGCTTCAAAATGCTGCCTACATACTGTGGGCAGATTTCAAAACACTCTAATACTGGAATTACATCACAAAAACATTTTCCATTTTTTATAATCATCTCTGTTCTATATTGCATACATACTCTCATACTATATGTGACAAAACCTGTTTTCCAAAATAGCAATGAAGCAGATATGCAGCAAACATTTAAGACGATTACCTTATCACCTACCCATACAGGCTACTATACATCAGTTCTTACTGCTTAAGCCTCTCTTCATTTCCCAGTAAACGGCTGCCATATTTAATTGCCTGAATTTGTATAAGCTTTACCTATGCTACATAATCTCACAACCCAACCATGTACGAAGCATTTGACAGGCACAAAGAAACATCTTGCAACTCCGCAGATTTTGCGGATCCGAAAAGAGGAAAACAAATCAAATCAGATAAACAAAAGGCCTTCTATCTTACCCATCAATCAAAGGACCCAGCCGTTAGCCCTTGTGATCGTCCAATCACAGGAGGTAAACAGACAAATCAATTAGCTCGCTGAACACCTCCCACTGTTGTGGTTGCTAGGGCCATTCGATATTTGCTGAGATTAAACAAAAATGCCAAATCAAAAAACTGGCATTATATCCTTCATAAACGACCGAATGTTTGGCACAACCTTAGCAAGTGAGAAATTGGACGAACGGTACATGTTCTTGTTTTCATTTTAATTTTCTCCCCTCCTTTCTGTCTCTCAATCTCTGAGTCTTGTGCCAAGAAAGGGGCAGTGCCTGTTTGCCAGGCTGAATTTCAATGAACGGAGAAGAGGGTGATGGTAGAGCAATGAATGGTAGGGGTGATGTTGGCAGTGCAAGAGGCCACAATTAAAATACAAAAGCAGAACTTGAGACAATGGCTCTATGCCGTGTTCATTTAACATAGGAGGGGAGCTTCCCCAGTGAAAATCCCTGTAACATCAGTGTAGACTTTGGTTTCGTATTAAATGCACATTTATGTTTTATGAGAGAATTATATACATGAGATGCAATATGAACAAACAAGATGAGTGGTACATGGCTCAATGTTTCTTCACTATTTCTCTGAATATTTTTCTCTGAAAAAAGAAAATAGTGATTTTCATAGTTAAAATCCTTTGTCTGCTTTGTCTACAGCACTTCACACTCTCATAACAAAGTTCAACAAATTATTTTTTAACTAATTTTAAAGGAATTCTGATATATTTTGAGTATTTGTCTGTATTTTTTCCCTTTTTTCATTAGGTTCATTAGGTAATTATTATTTTGGTTTCATCAAGAAAATCATATGTAAAGCAAAATATTTGTACAGCCTTTTGTATACAGCCTTCAACAAAATCATTAATCATTTTGCATATGATCCCCTGTCATCAACCTACACCAGGGAAGACGCCCTAATTTCAAAAATAGCGGCCCCCAAAAACAGGAAGTTGGGCTTGGCCTGACCTCGGCTGACTTTGTCACGCGGTCTCCAGAGAGCCTGCTGTTATTCATTGAAACTCAACGATAAGTATTCTTACGTGTCTTGTTTATACAAAGACCTTGCAGATTAGACTTAGATCTCTGCCCAGTCTGGGCCCATAATGTAACTAATAGGCACAGAGCATGTCACATGTCTGCATGTGCAGGGCAAATAGCAGTGTCTTCAAGAGTAACACCTTGGAAATAAACACAACATACAACTTTGTATTTGATGTCAATGATCTATGCAATACATCTGAACATTCAAGCTTTCATATGCAGCAAAAGCAAGAGTTTATAGGGTTAAACTCCTGGTTGTTCTAAAACAGACTTCCTGCCTGCTAATGTGGGTCAGAGCCCAAAGTGCATGTAATTGTCAGCGCTACAGTAAGTGTAGCCAAGCTGTATGGGAAAGAAAAAAGAAAGAAAAAATATGAGGCTGCATGATAAGTTCATTTGAGGAGAACAGGGGGTGGAGGAAATTGTCTCCGTTCCTCCCGCCCGCTCTCCATTTTTCCTGCTGCCATCTCTCTTTCTGTCTCACAGCAAAATAAACATGTACACACAAACTTCTACGCGTTTCTGCCGACTCTCCTGGTTCTGTTGTACAGAAGGCAGCAAATTACCTGCCTTCCTGCTGACGAGCAATAACACACGAAAAAATAAATGTTGTCCAGGAAAAATCTGTGCTGTGTTGTTAAAACAGCATGTCAGCACATCACGTGTTATTTCGACCTAATGCCACAGTTTTGTACAGCTCCTACACCTTTGTGTGCTAATCGGCAGTTACGTAGACATTTACTCAAAACAGTTGATGTAATTTTAACACGTTTGCACGTTTGTGACCCTTTAAGTCACACAGAAAAGCAACGTTTATTAAAACGTGGTTAGTACACAAACACGTGGCATGTTGTCGCCATCTTGAGAATGTTTCTTTGTATCGTTATTTAAAGAAATGCGTTCTATTCAAATCAGATTCATCAATGTGTTTAGATTATTAAGGGTGATTTGGTGTCATTTGTCTAGGTTGTAGGTGACATTGTAAAATAAAAATCTGGGTACTTGTGCTTTCTGTAAGGATAGCTGATATCATCAATACATCGGCTCGTTTTAAAGGAATGTATTGTGGAATTGCTCAAATAACAAATACACTAAACATTAATCAAGATGGCTGATAAAAATGTGTCATGCTAATAGATTTGACCTGAATTGCTGTGGTCATAGCCTTTAACTAGCTGACATACCTTAAATTCAAACATTTTCTCTGTTAAATGCTAAAATATTTTAAACAAATTACTTATTGCATGCCTTTCTGAAACAATTTATTAGTTTATTAACTGTTGCATTTCATTATTTCATAAGCATGGTAACTGCTTGACCCTGTTACCACTAGCATTCATCTAATTTATGTATTTTTTAAAACATTCTTGCTAAATACAAAAAGAGGTCCTTTGATTATACAATCATATTAATTTGCACAAGACACAAGTAACCAAATGTTCTCTTAGACACAAATATCCTCATACATAAAATTTGTTTAATCCTTTCTTTAGTTTAAGATACATACCCCATTGCTGAGCGCTCATTGTTAGTTCTTCCTTAACAGATTACACAACAGAAGACACAATAATCCCACAGCCAGTATACAAAGATAAAATTATCGGAGAAGGGTTAAACAATACATTATACTACAGGCCATCCACCAGCGGTACTGTCACATCCAAAACATTACTGTTCATTTCCCTCCAAAAGAATTAAAGCAGCAGTTAAACACCATTTGCATGTTCAAATGTTTTCAAATTTGAATTAAAATCCTTTTAAAATCAACAAATTAGAATGACACAAAAGTAAAGGAGAGTGCATCACTTGTAAGGAACACAAACAATATCTAAATAACTTTAAAATAATTGAATAAAAGAACAATTTTAATAAATAGCATTGGGACAAAAAACATCTATCAGTCCTTTTTAAATAATTATTCACAATTTAGAAATTTGCTGTACCGAAAATGGCGGAATCCAAGGCATGGGCTCAGGGGTGAGGTGGACACGTTTACAAGTACAAGTACAAGACAACGAGAGAGCCAGGACAGTGGTTTACAAATAATATCTTCAATATGCTTCAAGCAAATTACTTCAAAAGGTAAAAGCAAACAATCTGCGTGATATTAAAAATATTTAAGAAGCAAAAATTGAATACCTGCAGTCTAGATGCACGAACGTCAAAGGCTACGAAGAGGCAGGCGGGAGTCATAGCGAAACGGAGGCTCACAAAGTACAACTAACTGAGAGAAACCGTGCTACCACCAAACACGCTCTTCTGCGGGGTTGTGGCTGAAGAAGGAGCACGTAGAGCGGCCTCCGCTTCACCCGCCTTACCACAAGCTTTTTCTCCCTGCCCACTTTGGCACAGGATGCTAAGAGAAAGACAGAAACTGAGAGAGTGAGAGAGAGAGAAAGAGAGAGAGACTTTGAGCACAGCAAAAGAAAGCAGAAATCAAGAAGAGAGATTTTGTCAGGCATAAACAGCAAAGCGCTCATAAAGACACAGTAATCTCGACTGTCTACAATAAACATTCTATCAGGCTAAACATGCAGCATTCTTAAATCTTGTTTCTACAGGGTACAAGAGGGTACAGTTTCTCCCAGCCAAGTCTGAACATTATTAGAATTATTAAAGAGAAAAACTTGTACAATTAACCAAGTGGTCAGAAAGAGTTGACAATACTCACATGATTTTTTGTGCCATTTAGCCAAAGAATGTCAACGACCTCTTCTGCTATTAGTCAATGCAAATAACCCCCATTAAAAGAAGTGTGAGAGGACGAGGAGTTGATTCTGCTCACTTTTGAGAGAGCAATGATTGCCTTTGTCAGCATTTGGCATCTGTCCCAGGTAGTTTGAGCCTTGCAGTTATACTCCCCGCTAATCATTATACACATCCACGGCTGTTCAGCCACTGCCTGTGTTTCAGTCTTCTTTGTCATCCACTAGATTTGCTCAAAGAGTCTCGACAGACGCACTTGGTTGATCACACTTGTCTGACCAATTCTTTTGTTTTTATGATTCACGGCTCACATTTGACATCTTTACCCAAGCAGCACTTTTTGTGTGCGTTTGTTCAGTCAAGTGAAAAGAAGAAATGAACATTCAAAGAATCACTGAGGAAATTACTGCAAGTTGCAGTTAACATTACATTTGTGCATTCTTAAAGTTTGCAAGACTCTCATAGGTTTCCAAGTTCCTTATCATGAAAGAGGAAGTAACCAAAATGTCAGTCGTAACAAACTTTACACGGTCCTTTTCCTGGTTCAAGAATGTTCTGCTGTAAATCATAAATCTGCTCTCAGGCGCAGATGGTATCATTTCAAATAAATCCACATTTCTCCAGCTTGTCCCGTCTGCTATCAGGCAGCGTCCTGGGCAGCACAGCTTGTGACGTCATCGCTCCTTTGTTATTGATGCATTTACATATTTCATTACATTAACTGAACTCCTTGAACTCTTCACTTTCCAGCGTTCCATGTTCCATTACAT
Source organism: Yasuhikotakia modesta (assembly GCA_036877545.1). Taxonomy (NCBI): domain Eukaryota; kingdom Metazoa; phylum Chordata; class Actinopteri; order Cypriniformes; family Botiidae; genus Yasuhikotakia; species Yasuhikotakia modesta. The sequence continues at coordinate 59,112 of JBAJNP010000094.1, read as the reverse complement.
GTTTAACTCTCCCAGAGTGGAAAGAAGCATGCTTCTTAAACATCTTTTCAAATGGCACTGTGCCAAAGCAGAGGGTGCGTGCAAGTACAGAAGGAAATCCTTGATGCACGTGGTGTTTTAGTTGCAGACAAAAATTTATTCCAAGTTTTTTTCTCCCTCTCCTACAAATTTGCTCCCTGTGTCTCTTCCTGTCGAAGTGAGGGGAGGCTGTAAATGTTTCAGCTGCACCGACAGAGGCTGTGTCATTTGGCAACGGTTCAAAACAGCATTGCTTGATTCCAAAAGCCAGTTCGCTTGCCAGCCGGGCGAGTTTGAAAAGGCCACGGTACACTCCGCCCATGTTTGGGAGAGGGAGTGAGAGAGAAAGGGGGGCACAGCTCAGCCCCTCCCACCCTGCCTTACTTGGCAGAGCAGCTTTTTATCATGTTTTGGATGGGGGGAATTTAGGTCAGACCCAGTGTGTCTGTCCCGGGACGGTTCAGAGCACCTTTTTATGTGTTCTTTTCCTTAGCACTCACCATTTCCTGTACATGCCATCCAGTAGACTAAATCACTGACCGCTCTATAAAACAGATCTAGTTACCTAGGTACAGTAAGGAGGAACTTGGAACCACCTGTTCCTGTGTGCTTTCAAAGAAGCGTTTGTGCTCTTGATTCCTGTGTAAAGCAGGGGCCCAGAAACGCACATATGGGACGGGCCGTTCTGCCTGTGAGGGGATTGTTTTTCTGTGTGTTTGTTTTAGGTATGTGGCTCTGGGGTCATCTTACTTTCCAACCTGAATTGTTTACTTTGGCTCAGTGCACCTCACAGGTGTTGGTGCCATGCTAAAAACACAGAGCTCTGTTCAGAACGACTGACAGTGGCTATGAGCAGCTGACTGTCATATATTAGCATATCTGTACCTTTTATCCACATGCAAATCTGTTTGGACATAGTTCTCTCCACTGATGCTTCTGCACTGAACTGTCAGTAATGACAGGAAGCCCAAGAATAATTTTATTTAAATCTGTTATTTTAAATGAACCAGTGCAATAAACGATTCAGTGCCAGTAAAGACATATGTACTGCTGTTCACTGTAGATTTTTGAAGATATGATGCAGTGCTGAACCATTCCTGTAGCTCAGCTGGTAGAGCATTGTGTTAGCCGCAAAAAGGTTGTGGGTTTGATCCCAGGGAATGCAAGTATTGACAAAAATGTATACCTTGCATTCACTGTAAGTCACTTTGGATATAAGTGTCTGCCAAATGTATGAAAAAAGTTTAACCCTAGATATATTCAAGATGCTTAACTTCAGCTCATTCTTAGCATCTTTTTGTCTGCAAGAGCTGGTTAAGTTAAATGAGTTCACACTGCTCAGAGCGACTCAGTGAACCAAGTTGCTATGTTCCTTACATGTCACTTCATGTTAAGTTGTCCCCATTGGTTTTGTCCCCAGACATCAGAAGTACAGAAGAAACATGAATCTCCTGGTGGAATATAATACCACCTTAAATATTCACCATGTATTATTCCTCGCTCACCTAATCAAGGCAGCAGCCCCCCTCATTTCTCCTGTTCAGGGCTGGCTGACATATTTTTGAAATATGAAGCTGTTAAGCAGTCCTAAGTGCCACGTTGAAAGCTGTGCTGAAGTGCTTAAGAGTGTGAAGTAGCCCTCGATCTTCATACTGAGTGTGGTGTGTGTATTATCAGTGGTGAAGCATACAAGCATGATGAACAGCTGCAATAACCTTCATGAACATAACATTTGAAATGTAAATAATGGGCAGCAAAGGGCTGTCAGATGACTATATAGTCTGCTCTGAAACCAGCTCAGACAGCACTGGTGTATCAATTATGCTGCTATACGTGGCGTAGAACTTTCACAGAGCTTTCACAGTTTCTTTTTAAGCTAGTTTTGGCTCTTTCTGTTGATGACTGTGATAAGACATTTCACAGTCTTTCACAGAGCTTCATTGAGACAAACAGAATGGTTGCAAGCTGGACTAGAACCTGCATCATAAACACCCCATACCAACGAATGAAAATTTCATAAACTTTTTGAAAATTTTATGTGGTTGAGAGGCAATCTGATGGAAAAATAGCTTATGAATGCCAAAGCTATCCTGAGTCTGTTTGGCCTTCCTAGAACACTAGCAGGTGACACAAGCCCAGTAGGTTCATATCAGGATATTTTTTATTAGCCTGTCTGGTCAAAGTAAGGCATCATAAAATGGTTTGTTCTCTAAGAGCAAGATAAATACATAGGCGAATATGTGCTGGAGCCTGGCTCAATAGTGTCTCTGTACAAACAACAGAGCGACCGATTGTCCTGGTTATTACCAGTTACTCATCAACAGCGGCCCCGCCTGTAGCACGCCAGTCAAGTGAGGACACATGTCTCTCTAACCCAGATTGTTAGAGTGAGAGACAGGGCCTGAGCTAATAGTGACATCACAACACACCACTCTAACCCCGAGGGCTTCATGTTGCTGCAACATTGATAGAGTGTCACGATTTAATTCTTTGGGTTGCTTTGGAACCTACCAGACAGCCTGAATAAATGGTAATGGGCCATCTCTCCAACTGACAACAACACTAGCTGACGGCTGTTATTCAGCTAATGTTATTAGCTAGCATTTATATACTGTATGCTCTGTATCTTTGGGGTCAACAGAGATTGTGTGTATCTACTGGAATGAGTCACTGTGTTCTGTTTGTGCCTGTGGTGCAACTCAGGACACCTACAAAGGGAAATTTTCCAAAATACTCTGCAGTCAACTGCACCTAATCCTCGCTGCTCTCTGATTATGCTCAAAGATAAATGCTTTCTAAACCCCATATTACTGAGACAATGCCTCAAAATAGTATTGGGACACCTCAGCTACATTTTAATTTGTTTGAATGTCTTTTAATAAAAAATATCATACTAAGTGGCATCTAGAACAAATGCCAGATTGTTTCTGAGGACTATATTTACATATTCAGCAGACACTTTTATTCAAAGCAACTTACAGTGAATTAAAGGCATGCATTTTTTTTTATCAGTGCTTGTGTTCCATGGGATCGAACCCACAACCTTTGCGCTGCTAACACAATGCTCTACCAGTTGAGCTATGGGAACACACATCATTCACCAACAAACTTCGTCACCAACTAACGGTTGCGTTCCGTCAGTATACTACATACTTGTATACACACAAACCATTTTCTAATTGAGAGAAATTATATCTTAAATTCATGTATGTTGCAATGCATGTGAGATGTGAAATGGAACCCATTTCCCACACAACCTAGCAGAGTAACCACAAGTGTAGGTCAGTTTAACCATAGGCATGTTTAACTAATGTCTGAGAACCAGAAAATGGAAAACAGTATCAGTGAAGCTGGTCTTTCTTGGAAGACAAGCTCACCTACCAGCTAACAAGAAGAGCAGCTAGACCAGCTTTCCATATTAGGAAACCCATCCTAACCAAGCTCTTTCCAGCATAAACCAGCTAAAACTGGTTTTAGGCTGGTTTATCTGTTTTTAAGCAGGGTGTCTACATACTTTTTGGCCACAGTTTCTCACTATCTCCTCATCCTCCTTTTTTAAACTTCAGTTTGACAGCTCAGTTCTTTGAAAAGAACAGTTCTTACATTAACTTACAGTATGAACTGACAAGAATATTTTATGTTAGCCTTTTGTATGTGCTTTTGTTAACTATGGAAACTTTTGTTAACTAAAGTAACTTGTATATGCAGCTAATATTTGCATAGACATTTGCATTAGAGAAACAGGTGTGTTAACTCCAGTGGGTTCAGAGGCATACAGACAGAACCACAGCTATAAATATCACCTGATCTGTTCTTCTGGTTAATGAGTAACGCTTGATACATATCCGCAGTCACAGTGAAGTGAAAAATGGAACTAAGTTGTCCAGGTTGACTCATCTTTACAAGTCAAAGTGAGAACAGACAAATTTAAAACAAATTAAACAACATAATTTTATTCGTTTATGAGCGTAATTGCCTGAATGATAGAAAATAAATAAAAAATACAAAATAGTTTGTGTAAATAGTTGCACCACATTGAACTTATACTGTAAGACCAACTAGAAGCCAAACAGTTACATCTGCAATGTGCAAACAAAAAACCTCTCTCTAATACTCAGCACCAATTTATACTGTAATTATTAGCCATAAGAAGCATCACTTTTAAACAAAACAGAAGTGTCAAGATAAAGTTACACAGTTCAGAAGTTACATACAAACAATAGCAGCACAATACGACTGTATTAAAAACAAACGCAACACATGCGTCTGCATACAAAGAGAGAGCGGGAGTGTTTGAAAAAGCCCAGAGGGGGAACTATACACTTGCTTGCACTGGCCTCCATCTGCTCTCAGTGGGAACGTCAGCGCGACAGAATACACCATCTTTCAAGCGCGAGGAACCTCTTGTACTGTAATTCATGACAAATCATCTGACAGCCTTTTATTAGAAAGGAGAACACCTACTGTGTGCCTTTTGTTCTTTTCATTGCATGTCCTGCTCTTTTCTTTGCAGCTTTTACCCCCCTTTGCTGCGATACCCTCTGTGTGTGTGTCTGTGTGGGTTCACTAAACCATATATTGAGGACAAATGTTTACCCAGAAGTCAGTAAATTTGAGCAAAACTTCCTTTTTGGCATGTCCTCATTTGTAAAAACATTCTAAAAAAATACTATGTAAATTTATTAAATAGTAAAAATGCAGAAATTTGGGTTAGGATCCATCTAGATTCAATCAAGAGTGTGGATTATGGTAAAATGTTGATTATAACTTGCTGTTCATAAAAAACAATACAAGTCTATTGTGTGTCCCTATTTAGATAGATAAATAAACGTGTGTGAGTGTTTGCAAAACAAAGCATATACTGCTCTATGCTTCAGGCCCCTGAGTACAGTATCATTTAATCTATAGTTTCCTGTTTACGATTGTTTAATTTACTCTTTTTCACAGCACCCTGCGCTGCAGACCTTCAGACCTTCAGACCTTCACACCAACAATTCCCAGTGAAGGGAATTAATTTGCCACAATATTTCTTAATTTAGTCTTCGTTTACTCACCCAAAAGTCATTGTGAACTATGTCTGTCTTGTGTGTAAGGCAAAAGGTGAATTTCCTGCCCACTCTTTATAAAACGAAACTAAGAAAAAAAAAATTGTTAACAAAGAGAACTCAGCAGCATCTTAAACTGTGCTAAGGTTTATTATATTTCTAATATATTTCTTTCACATAAAATGATCTGTGCTTTCTGTTTTCTATGTATTGCCCCATACTTGCTACAACAATTATATATGTATTGTGTGTTTTAGGAAACAATGATAAATCTAAGTTGATCTAAGATCTAAATCTAAGTGGTTAGTATTTATTTTGAATGCACATGAAGCAACAGGAACTTCCCTTTGCTCAGTGGCACATTGTAGTAGGACACTGTCCCTTTAAGACCAGAGGAGCGTCACCACAGTGGGTCAATTCACTAACCTCTCTCGGGCATAATGCCAGTGGTGGGAAAGGCTGTCAGAGACTGCAGGCCAGCCAGGAGATCCATTAGTCTAGACTGCCATAATCACACATAGAAGAGGGGTATGGAGGATGGAGTCGGACCCCTCGGGTGAGGAGGGTATGCGTGCCAGGCCGCTGAACTCTGACTCTCTACTTCAGGCTCACAATTAAGGCTATAGGTTAGACAGGCTATAATAACTATAGAGACAGGAAATGTAGCCGAGTTCTGCAGGCTTCAAATGGAGCTATTGATAGACAGGAGGCCCTATAGAAACATGCTGGCATGTGGTGTGTGTGTGTGTGTGTGGTATGTGTATTATATTCATGTAAATCTAGTGTTTATAATCTAATTCATGTTACGCAGTGCACGTGCAGTGAGGGTATTCAATAGCACGCAGTCCTTCATATATAACTTGATCTGACACAGTGACTAAGTGGGAGTAGTCTGCACATTGTGTTCTGAGCGATGTCTATTCTCGCTGTTGTGTGTGCATGCGTCAGAGAGACGTATCTATTGGTTTGCCTCCAGCTGTGAATGGTGTGAGCGTGTTTGTACTGAGTCCCAGACCCAGACTACAATGCTGTTTTCTCTTTGTTCCATTATATATTGTTGTCTTATTTTTTCTGCGTATGTGTATTTTGTAGTAGTTTTCTTATTTGATTTTGTTGTCATTTTGCTTCAAATGTTACAATATTTGTAATTTGTGTGTGTGTTAAAATGAATGTTTAAAAGCTAAATGCACTGCATAATTTAATTATCATATGCATTGTATTGATAATTTAAAAAGTCAACAGATTGTGTCGTTCGAGAGCCGATATTTGATTAACAGGCTTCAGGCACAACATTTGCTGCAAAACTTCTCCCTCTTGTGCCAAACATTAGTAACTACAGGGAAGTGATTGACGTAAAAAACGAAATATGTTTTTTTATATAATTTTTAACGTAGGATGTAAGTAAACTATTTAGGAGTTATTATTTATTTATTTTTATTTTATTTATTTATTATTAATATTATTATTAGTATAAATAAAATTTTATTCATTTTCATTTATTTGTTATTAATGTGTAATTTAAATACAAAATGGCTGTTTGGTGGTTCACATATTAAACTTAGCTAACTTAATTACATTTAATTAAATTAATTACATTAATACAATTAAATGAATTACAGTTATGCTATCACATATTATTTTTGCTTGTAAAGTGTTATTAATAATAGTAAGCACCTTTGTGAAATTTTAGCAATTCCCCCAAGAGACATGTGGTCCCATCTAATTCTGATGACAATCCTATTAGATCTTAGACCGTAGTGACTGGTGTGGTAAGGGGTAGTTTGTGATTTGTCTCACATTAACAGATGGCAGTCAAACCAAATGCTTGATGGGAAATTGCACTCTGGCCTGTAGACTTCCAGTAAACCCATGCCCTGTTCTGTAGTTCTCAAAGACTTCCCAATAGAAAAGGCAATGGTAGGCAGTTTCATTGACTTTTATTGGTTTGGAGGTTGGCATCAACTGAGGTAATTTTTTTGGATTACTTTGAAGCAACTACTTGATACCTTTGGAGGTATTGAGGGAATTGGGAAGGATTGGTGATCTACTGAACATTAATGATTTGTGCAGTTTCCCTACAGGAAGATTTTTAAGGAGGTGTGGACAGTGAGTCCTTCTGTCTTCTGTCAAAAGTATATATAAGTGTTTATCATGTATCTAATGTTCATGCATTACTGTATATTTAATAATGTGAATGGATAAGTGGGCCTGCCATATAATTTGTGTTCATTGTGTAGCATTTGCATGTTCCCCTTCATGTTTTGGTTGCTCCTGAGGCGGATGTGGTTAAACGCAAATCCTATTGTCAACTTCACTGAACTGAACTAGCTCATCTGATACACTCATGTGAACACACATGTCAGCTTCTTTTTCTGCTGATCTGAGTATCTGTGCTCTCAGTATCTATGTCTGCAGAGGAGGTAAACTTGATATGTCTAAACTTGATATGATGATTCAAGACATAATTAAGCAACTTAAATGATTCATCTTTTTACTGGCATTTCTGACTATTTTTCAGATTCAGATCAGATTCTGATGATGAAGATGAGGAGACCCCACAGAAAAGGACAAAGCTGATACACATGCTTATATCACCCATGTATGCATGTTTATATCACCATGTATGCATGTTTATATCACCATGTATGCATGCTTATATCACTCATGTATACATGCTTATATCACCTGTGCATGCAAGCATATATCAGTCATGTATACATGCTTATATCACCTGTGTATGCATGCATATATCAGTCATGTATGCATGCATATATCAGTCATGTATGCATGCATATATCACCTGTGTATGCATGCTTATATCAGCCATGTATGCATGCTTATATCACCCATGTACGCATGCATATATCAGCCATGTTCGCATGCTTATATCAGCCATGTATGCATATTTATATCACCCATGCATGCATTTTTTTTATAAAAAAAAAAATATTCATATCACCATTCATCCTATTCATATAGGCTTCATGTAGCAGAAATAACTGGTAGACAATGGCTTCAGTGTGTGTGACTCTTAATATTGTTACATACACATACATAGAGTATTCTGTTCAGGAAGAGGATTAGCAGTGCATCCTGTGAGCTAATAAGATTAGCCAGAACAATACATGAAAGCTGTCTCAAAGATTGCCACTCAGACTTATTTACAAGTTGAAGTGGGGGACTTGAAATGAATTTAGCTTTTGTTGTTTTAGTTATGGGATATATTTGTTAGTCTTTTAAAGGCTTGGCCTCGTTTTTCCACTTGTTAAAGACAGATGAGCCCCTTGGGGGACATCCGATGACGCTAGTGGAAAAACTACTTTAACAAAAAAAACAAAAACAAAGTCAGCTGTTTACAAATATGTTTAAGAGACATTTTACAAGCCCTAGATTAGTGTTTCTTAACCATGGGGCTGAGGCCCACAAGAGAACCTCAAGAATCTCCCAAGGGGGTCTCAAGATGACTTAAAATTATTTTAAGACAAAACAATATAAATAACAAATACACATCTTTCTCATTTCTGTCCAAGCTCAAGAATATTGTAATGTGTAGAAATTGTGAGTCTTATTATAAAAAATTATAAGTGGGAATTTGTGTTTTGGACCTGGAAAACATCTAAGCAGGGTTCAATTATGATTCATAACCCCTGAATCCTGATGGAGACATGCTGGTGACAGCTAATGGAGAACATTAGAACTCTCTGATGCTGATCTATAGCTGTTTCAACGCTCAAATTAGAACCCTCAGGTTGTTATTATGAAATGTCTATACATTGAACCATTACTATACACTGAACCATTACCATTACAGCCACAATTTTCAAACTGAATAACATTACTGTTCATTTAGAGGCTGTACTGAAGCTCAGTGGCACAGCTGAATCACCGCAGGGATGTTCTGGGTGCTGGTCTCAACTTGACTTTATCATGAGGTTTCACAGATAAATATCCCAGGAACTCTAAACTGGCTTTGATGACTCTTGTTCATTAAATGCACCTTTGATGCACCTTATGTGCAAAACCTGTGAAGTCATAAAAAAAGACAAGTAAACAGATTTTTAATTATAAAAGATGCTTGTCTAATCTTATATTAATCATGGCAGTTGCTATTCTTTACATGATAATCAAATTAAGACTATTATAAGAAGGTATATAGTTGGACCTGAGGTGGAGTCTAGCACACTTCAAATGTGATTCAGGTAACTATACTGCATTACTTGCATTACTACAGTTTAGGACTATGTCAGTTTGTTGTTGTGTGCCGAAATTCCCCACAATGTAGCATTCAGTTTGGACTTGGCAAAATGAGGAATATCAGCCTGCAAATTCAGCATAGTTTTTTTGGCTGTGTTTGTGCCATTACCTGATTTAACTCATTCTTTTGACGCGTGCAAAACTAATGCAGACAATGCATGCAAATAAATGACATTATCTGCAGACACAATTTGTTCTACCCCCACTTATCTAATTTTGAATACAATTTATTTTCTCTGCAGAGAACAAAACTGAATCAGACAGCAAAGAAAAACGTTTAAATCGAAGCCAGCGTTTATGATTCTGATAAACAGAGATAAAACAGACTGCATCATAAAAAAGAAAGGTAATTATATGTAGCATTGCAGATGTCTACAAATTATTATTTCATTGCTATGTTTGTCTTAGCATTCTTAGCATTCCATGTGTAGTACAGGCCTTTTCTATCGCTCTGTCCAGCTTTTATGGCAAATTGGCCTGTGAATTAAAGCAAGGCACAAAGTTCTCTGACAAGCAAAGCTTTGCAATCAGTGCACAATAACTTTATCACTGGAATACAAAATAATGAAGTATAAACGCTGTGATGAGCATTTGCAGGTATGGGGACGTTTTCTTGATTTTTAATGTGCCTGAGTAAAACTGGGAGACTGTATGTTGATACAGAACTGTTAATTTCAATGTGATGTATTTATTCAGGATTAAAAAAAAGGAATGATTTCTGTGTTCAAATTTGTCTGTGTTTATTTTTGATGCAATTACTTGTGAAATGCAATGTCTACTTTGTATTGTATCATTAGTATTTGTTTTTAAATAATGGGGATTAAAAGCTTCTATGGTGTTACAGAATTTACAGAATAGATATAATGACTATATATGTAATAGCTGTGTTTTGCCATTTTGTATTGTTTTTTACTTTTTGTTTTAATATATATATACATTGTATAATGTGCCTTTACATATTTATCTCTGTACTTTTTCAAGAAATGTGTTTATTTAACAACCTTTAAAATTTAAATGTTTTCCACAATTGACTTTAATAGTTAAATATTCTTACTGTACTTTATGCTATTATATATGTAATCATTTAATCAATCAGCTCCCAAGCCAAGTGTCGCTGTTTCAGCACGGATTTATACAGGTATGCTTGCTACACCAGCCTGCTACATTAGCACAGCTCTATTGGCATGTACGACTTGTAAATAATAAACTATTTATTATTTATAAAATGGCATTAGCGACTGACTGTAAGTAACTTTATTTGAGCATGATACTTCCCTACATGTACACCGCTAGGTGTCAGTGTAAGTCCAACTTCTGTGCTATGTCAGCAAAAGTGACGTAATAAACATGCTGTTAAAAGGGTTTTGCGTCACATGCAGTATGTTTTATTAAGAAACGCAAAACTACTCTGAATTGTTATTGCTTTATAATTTACATATTTTATAAAATAAATCAAGTTGATGCAAACAAAATTTGAAAAACCTAAACTACATTTGATGTTACAGTCCCATAGTTATGTTGTGATTGTTTAAATATTAAACACCATTTTCTTTTTTAAGATCAGAAGTTTTAATGACGTGCATAACAGCCACTCAAAACTAGCGGTGTCTTGACATTTCTACCCGTCTTTGTCCCACCAGGGCTCACTGGGCATGCGCTTACCAATATTGCGTCTTTTTTGGACGCTGAACAACACGCCCATTAGTTTTTACCGCTTGCGCTTTAGTCAAACTCCTAAATCAGTTCAGTTGCCCAATTCCGCGTGAAACCCGCGGACGAGGCAACACTGCATCCTGCTATACCTGATACTGTAAGATAAACTCCGCCCACCGATTCACCGCTACCGAAATAACGTAATTCAGTCACCCTACACTCGTTTGTTCAAGATTTTATTTTAGATTGTTATTATTGTTGTTAGTGGAAACCGTATAGATGCGTATTATTATTTAATATAAAAATAGTAATAATAGGGAGGGGCTTATGTCATTATGACGCAAAAGGGGCCAAAAGGCATACACGTAAATGTAATGTAATGTAAAACCTGTAAAACCTGTTGTAAAAAAGCTGTAAAACAATTTAAGCGTCCCTATTTTTAAAAACACTTTAAAAAATACATCTCAATGGCTGTGATGTTATTTGACATCAATCAGCAGGTGTCTCTTAGAGATTCCTTAAAGATTGCCCGGTAAACACAGTTTTATTTCACTGCAGTAGTTTCGTTTATGACTTTAAATAAATCCCCCTCAATTAACTGTTGTTTGAAAATGTATTTAGACAATGTTTGTGCGTGATAACCGCATGTTTTATTTCTGTATCTATCGTTTAGGCCTATAGCGTTATATGAAAAAGCGCCCAAAAAGCATTTTAGGTTTTCAGATACGCAACCATTGTGCGCATCTCGACTGATACCCACGTATGAGATTTGCTAGTAAAGTTTGGGGGTGGAGATTTGATCTCCTCGTGACTCCTCCTCGAGCCCTCGCTCGTGTTTGCCGTGATTTCATACCGCAGTCATACTTCGCATTCCAGCTTTACTTTCATATCAGAAGAAGTATTTCTCCATAAACATCAGCGTTGTTTGCATTTTGTAAACAAGTTGATGAATTAGTGGTCTAAATCCTTTCTGTGCGCACAGCACCGCAGAGGTCAGCTTTTACGGTAAGTGCCAAACTTGTGCTCCTTTGTTTCACCAGTCATCGCTCTCGCGCTGAAGTTTTAAGATCATTCTCATTTTTGGCATTTTTTCGGAGCTGCTTTAGTGTTGACCGCCTCACACACACGTGCGTTTACAGATGTAAATATATCGCTGATATCTAAATACAAGTTTGCATCAAGTATTTTAGGGCTGTATGAATATTTAAAAGTGTCTACTAACTAAGAGGAGTAAAAGCGAAAAGGCAGGTCAGAGACAGCTAGCGTTGCGTGACTATTAAAAATTTCTTTAAAAGTAAAACACTTGTGTACTAAACTTTCCAAAATATGTTTGATATACTGTGTAGATTTTCAGAGGCTCACAACCTTTTCATTTTTGTTTTATGAAGTTTTTGAAAATGTTGTTATTTTTTTGTCTGTTTTTTATTTTTTTGTGTTTAATAGAAACATCAAGGGTACACGTTTGGCTGTATATTTGTAAACATGTACCTGTGTTTTAAATTCTAGCAACTGTTTTGTCTACAATGGGAGAAGAGACTTAAGTTTCAATGCAGTACCCAGTTTATACTTATTCTGTTTTTCAGTCCTGCACAGGTAAAATATACATGTGTGTATTGTTCTTAAGAGATCCTGGAATATTGTTGAATGTCTTTGAATTTTATGTAGACTGATAAAGCTTTAAATCTACAAGTTTAATTCCTTAAACCCAGCCTATTATATGACATAAACATCTTTTGTCTTATTTTTATCTCTTAAGTTATAATGCCGACACTGTGAATAAAAGCATTAGTGGTACGGTTTACTGCTGTTATAGGAAGTGTAATAATGTCATTTGTCTGAAATATTTGAAGTCTTTTAAGACTTTTTGCATCTTTGTTCAGTAGGCACGTGTCAGTTCTGCGTAAATCTTCAGTTTCGCTGTGGAGAGATTGAACAGGTTTTTCAGGTTGTGTAAGATTATAATGAGCGATCAGAAGAAAATTTTTTGTGACAAACGGTAGTGCCAAAAAAATTCCAGAAGTTTCCTTTTAGAACACTTGTTGACATATGAAAGTCTTTTTTAACGTTCACCACTGAACCAAAAGAACTAAAAAGCTTTTCTGTTGTTTTCTCTTTGTTTGGCTTTATAGTGGTCTAAGTCTTTGTACAATAACAGCAGTTTTTATCTTAAACATAGTCTCACATTTTGGCATTTTTACAATGTTGTTCAGCATTATCATTCATTTTGTTTAGATGCCCATTATTAGAATCACTTAATATGATTTCAAAGCTACTTTGCAAAAATTAAATATATTGTCAGACAAGTTATTAGATATTATTATTATTACAAGTATTATTACAAGTTATTATTATAGTTAGCGTTGTTGGAAAATTAGTGATTATAGAAGTTTAAAGATGCGGTTGGCTAGTATTGTGTGTGCATGTGAGCAAAAATAATGATTGTTCCAAGTCCTCACAGAGGTGGGTGTCATCTCTTCTCAATGTAGGTTCATTCAAAGTCATTTCAAGATGCTGGTTCCATACTTGGGCTGGCATGATCTGTAGCTACTTTGGGATAAATATCCTGTGGTAGAAATGGATGGCAAATAGATTATATTTATCATAGCTGCCATTTTTTTCTGAAAAAATTGTAATATAAGGTTATGGAATATATTATGTGAACACTAGGATAAAGAGATGTGTCCTTAATTTGGATATGAATTGTGAGTGTCTGAGCACTAAACAGTGTTAGGAGTCAAATGTGAAAAGCTGTTGTATTTTGGACTGTAGCTTATTATGTTTATGTTTATTGACTTTGAACAACCACCTAGCAGTGCATCACAATAGTCCAGTAAAGGTTTGTTTCTAAGGCAGAGGAAGGTCATTTGAAATTATTTTTAAAAGACAAATTGTGTTGGCTGCAGTGATGGTATATCCATCTAATTAGAAACTCTATTTTAGAAGCTTCTATTTACAGGTTTATGTCCAATAAGTAGAATCTCTATTTTTTTTAAAAGAACAATATTACAGGTCATCCTTTTATCTTTTAACATATGTCAAGATTGACTAGTTTGAAATGTTACGATGGTAAGATATATAATTAAGTATTATCAGTTTAACAGTGGAACCAGATGCCATGTTTTAATAATGCCAAGGGACAGTAAATTGTTTATTGACAGTAAATTAGTGCATTGAGAATAGCAAAGGGCCTAAACCAGAGCTTTGTGGCAGGCCATTGTTTACTGGTGTTCATTTAGATGATTCCCCTTTTAGATTAACATAATGGCAAAAGTCAAAGGTGAGCAACAGCTAAACATTAAGTGGTAAGTTTAATTGGCTCTGTTTGTAAAGAACTGAAGCTTTCGTGATGGCCAATTATTGTAGGTTGTAATATTTGCAATTGGTCTTTGTTTATATGTTAAATTTGGACATGGAAATCGTGGATTATTTCCACTTTTACTCAAGGTTGTGAGTTCCTATATTTAGTGTGTGAACAACACAATCGTACCAAGGTGCAATTTTCTCAAATTGATGGGTAGTGAAAATAGAGGCCATACTGCTATTTTATTTGTGTTTAAAGGTACGCTAAGCAAGTGGAACAGATCAGGCAGGTTATTTGTAAATTTCTCTTTAGTGCTTGGAATAATATGATGTGTGATATAGCTAATATCTGCAATGTGAAGTAGCCACGAAACATGATGACCAGAGATATCATAATTTTGAGGTATGATATCAGTATGATAATGTGGTATAATTAAATGTAGCATATGATTAACACGATGAGTGGGTCTTTTAATGTTGCATGATTTAAAAAGTTTAGTAAGTCTGTAAATCCTAATGCACCAGTTGTATTATCCAAATGAATGTTTAAATTGCTACAATTAGTGCTTTGTCAACATTAATACAATGGGTCAGAGAGAGAAAGTCTGCATTTTACATAAGGCCATGGAGGTCCATACATAGTAGGCAGTACAACAGTGTAACATTTAGCACAAGCACTTTAAGTAAGTGAAATAAAATTTTATAATTAAAAGTTTATAATTAAACTTGTCTTATTACCTGTTTTTTGGTTAAAACCAAATAAAAATATTTACAATTCCACTGGAATCTCCAGTACATATTGATTGCTTTTTGTTTTTATCTGTTTATGGATACATTTATATGGGTGGAAACTACTAAATGTTTAGAAATGTTAAAAATGTTTTCATATTTACACACATTTTTTGTATGTAACCTACTGAAAGGGTGAAATGTTTTAACACTGGTTGTGAGGCTTCAAGAGATTTTGCAAAACATGACATGTGTTCGCTGACCTCACTGCTTTAAATAGCATCTCAGCGTGTGTTTCACACTTCAGACTGGAACACTCCATCAGGAGAGAACTTACCAAGTTGCTTGGTAGAAAACTTACAAACTCTGTTTTGCTTGTAAGTTATGTACCTGCTCACCCATAGAGACAGTTTTGAAGTTGGACAATTTTGCTACTCTGGCAAGTCCAAGTCAGGTGTGGCATGTCTGTAAATTCAGACTTCAAAGTTGTACAATTTCCTGTTGATCATGTGCTGTTGTAAGTTTTGCCTGTAACTTAGACATATGTGGATTCTTTCCACATGCTGTGCACAACTGCATTGTTTTCTTAGCTGTGAGAACCAACTGCTGTTTAAAGGTCTGTTTAGAGGACATGTTATAGAGGTGCAACTAGGCAGACTGTGTTGCTGTTTTATTTAAACCTACAGTGCTCTTGTCAAAATATAGTAAAAAATATGGCAGTTTATCCATTTTATCTGTTTAATACTGTCATAGTTTTCTCTTAAATGTAAGCACCCTAGCTTGCATTCTGCTACAGGTTAAGCTGTGGTGCTCATGCTAGCAGCAGTAGTTTAAATCTGGCTTGCAACATTTCCCAATTTAATACTTGTTCTTTCTTTCCTCTCTTGCTTGTTCATATGAACAAAAGTGTGTATAAACAAAAGTGCATAACTTTTTGCCTCTCAGAGCACAAATATTTACTATAATTTGGAAAGTGTGCAGGTAAGAAAGGCAGTAAATTTAATGACGATACTTGAGAAAAGAAGCTTGGGGTTTTCTTAAGAAACTGTAGGTCAAAGAAAACTGCAGTGGCAGGTTGTTCAGGTTTAGCCTGGGTTGGGTCTGAGGAAGAAGAAAGAGGCGGTTCATTACTCCTTCCTTTAGTCTTTGTTTCTTTTGTATGTCCGGTGTAGGATTTTTCACCTATGTAAGTGCTTTTATAGTGCAGAACACCTGCACATGGCTGCTGGCTGTCTGGACTTGTCAGTGTAACAGCTGTCCTGCTCACTTTGTTATCCAGTAAAGTTTAGTGAACATGTTTTCTTGTTACTAAAATTAGTTATGAATATGTTCCTGAAAGGTTCATAGAAGATGATTTTAAAAGCTTTGCTGTTTTACATTTTTTGAAAATTTGGCATAAAAAATGTAGACTAGAAAAAGCACTAGTCTACTGAAATGAACCACACATAAAACTTTGTTGAAATAACATCTAGATTCAAATTTTGTCTGTTTTAAAACCATCCAGATTATCCAGCATTGCTTGCTCATACCTTAAAATGCCTTCCTTATCTGTAACCCGATCTCAGGCAGCAGCTGCTGGTCTACTTGTTGCCCTGTTGTTCTTTGTGAAAGTGTGCGTGTGTGCGTGCGTGCGTGTGTGCGTGCGTGCGTGTGTGCGTGTGTGTGTGCGTGCGCGTGTGCGTGCGCGTGTGCGTGCGTGAGTGCGTGCGTGAGTGCGTGCGTGAGTGCGTGCGTGAGTGCGTGTGTGTGTGTGTGTGTGTGTGTGTGGAAGGAAGAGTAGTTGATGAGCAAAAAAACTTTTCCTTTTTAGTTTACAGATATACTGTGTTTAAACTCAAGCTCAGTTTTCATCTTTAGCCATTTCCCAAACATTTAATACAGAGTGGTTGTATCTGAATAAAGGAATTTACACATCAGTTCGGAATCAATTCACATTTAGGTCAAAGTGTGAAATCACTGAAATGATTATCCTTGATCTGTTGAATTACTTGTTCTGGTGGGCATGTGAACATTTACAGTCTACAGTCTGAGATGTTTAGGAAAGTAATTGCTGTAGTCATTGGGTTTTCATTGTAGTCATTATCCCAACCCCTCTTTACAATGAAGAACTTGCTTCACTGGTCCTATAGGTTTTGTAAAGTCCATCTTGAGTTGTTTCAGTATTGCATGCCCTGTCTTTACAGTTATTCATACATTACATTCATCCTGTGTTATGAAACCAGTGCACCTAAAACAGCAGTATTATTCCTGGGGATAGTGCCCTGTGTTTCCTACGCCTTAGTGGACACCAAAATTGGTCAGGCAACCTAAACTCCCACCCTCTACTATTTCCCTGTTCTTCAGGCCTTTTTTGGACTAGTGAGCTTGTAAGTGAGAGGGAAGGAGAGGAGTAGATGGGAGGGGAAGGACAGCAGAGGTGTGACTTGCACAACAGAGAGAGTAAGAGAAACAGAGTGTGTGTTAGCAACACTGTAGCTTTCTTAATAAGGGCATGTCTGGAATTCTAGCCCCTTTCTGAAGGTTCATTCCAGCGGTCCTTCATAAGACTCACCCTGGCTCCACTAATACTACATTTACATTCACCAAAATGACTTACAATGCTATGAAGGTATACAATGTGTTGCCTGGAAATTGAACCCACAACCTTTGCTAATACCAATTGAGCTAGGGGAACACCTCTACCCATGTTGAATCTGAAGTCTGGTTTCGTAGTTTGTGGCTTTGCATTTTTGCCATATTGTGACAGTAATAAAGGCAGTAGGTGTGATGAATCTTTAAATTCCTCAGTTCTTTAAACACAAATTTTACAGTAGCAGTGCTAAACTTCATTGAATATTTCCGCATGAGTCATAAAGAAACAGCCTCATGTTATTGTTGCAAAGTGTCTCTCATTCTATGTTCCAGAAAAGAAATTAACTTGGGTCATTTAAACTTGGATCATTTAAACATGAGAGTGAATGAGACAAATGAGTTTGGAAGAACTGTCCCTTTAATAAGATTGTTAAGGAAATGGAATTATTAAATAAAACCAGAGTTAGGAATTTTGCAAGTAATAAACATTTTTAAGTACTTTTAAGTCTTAGACTTGCATTTGCTACCAACAAACCACAAATCAACTTAAAATGACTTTGCAATGATAAGTCTATAAAAAAAGTTTTCGGTCCCTGAGAAGTGCAGCATAATTGAATGCCAATGGTTAGTGCAAAGCTCTCACCACAGAAGAAATGCATAGCCACAAAAATGCTTTGTGGTGAGTTGTTATTAGTTTCTCAGTACACAGTTTCATGACATTCAGATTCATTTTCATATGGACTCAATGACTTGGGAAACTGTAATAAGAATAAGGGCCCAAATGGTTATTTTTCCTGTGCTGGATTCCAGTCTGTTTTTAAATAAATGAATTCAGTCTGTAGTGAGAAACAACTATAGCAATTTTTTTTAAATTGCTTTATGAAGGTATAGCATTTAAGCATTTTCATTTGGCGTAAATTATAGTTCTGTATGAAAAAGCACCCAATTGAGGCATTTTAAGCAAATACATTTTGAGAAATATATTACATTTCTCAGAACGGAAATATTAAGAAATAATTTTAACAACAGTCAACTTCTATTAAAAGCTTTTACTATCACATTAGTCAGTCTTCCTTAACCTACCTTGGTGATACCAGAGAAATATGTCAGTGTCTTCAGTAGGTTATCTTGATTATCAATATCAGCGCTATTAATACCCACCACCTCACGAAAGCTGTAAAGCACAGCCTTAAAAAACTGATACCTCATCACCTGAACTCCACTTGACATCAGGAGTCTGAAAAATCTGGCGCCTTGCTTGGCAGCTCAGTGTGTGCAGACTCTTAATCGCTCCGGCGGCCATTTTGTCTTTCCTCTCTAATTCTCCTCTTTCCATCGTCACGTAATGGGATGAAGTGATTGACAGGGCTTGTGTAAATAATGACATGCTCCTGCAAGATTGTGATTCTTTATGTAGAGCATGGCTGGTAAAAACTCCAAGGGAGGTTTAAGGTCACAGTTACTGTCAGCCCTCCTAAGCCATCTCAATTTATCAATTATTGCATGATAGCCTGGAAGGGGAAGAGTATGTCTCTTCTTGGCATTTGTTGATTGGTATATAGCTAGTCTTTTAAATGCAGAACTGGTCTTGCTTATAAAGGAAGCACTTTATACCAAACATTTAAAGTGAGCGATTTGGTTTAACATGCTGTATGTGGGTGGAGTTATCTGAGATAATATCAGTTATCTGTATTAAACCACCATATAAGGTTGGTGTGAAAAGTCGCAGCACTCACCGAGCAATTCAACTTAAATCGCACAGTAAAATAGTGTGAAAACAATTACATCTATGTAAGAGTCTATGTACTGTTACTTGTGGAAGTTGCACAAAATCAGTTCCTACAAGAGTGAGAACACTTAAGTTTTGTGGGCAATATGCATCAGATGTTTGGTGAATAGACTGGGAGTGGTCTGCAGGCCTCTGAGGCCAAAACAGGCTAGGAAAAACATTTTGTCTTTATATTCCCTAGCATGAGGTTCTAATTGTGATGATCTGTTTTTCATTCTCTTTGTCTTTCTCTCTGCCTGTCTTTCCTAGTAGTCCCGGGTGTGAGGGCTCAAATAAGGGCCCAGGTGGAGCCGCCACCATTGCAGCCAACGAGTGGAGCAACAGCGAGAGCCCGGAGGAGGGGCAAGAGGATGGAGTGGATGGGATGGACAAGTCAGGAATGGACGGGGATGCGGAAGGTGTTTGGAGCCCCGACATTGAGCAGAGCTTTCATGAAGCCCTGGCTATTTATCCACCCTGTGGTCGCAGAAAAATCATCTTATCGGATGAAGGGAAGATGTACGGTGAGTCACGGAGGCCTGAATAAAAATTGAATAAAAATAAAAAATAGGCAATAAAAAAGGCAAAATCACAAAAAATCTGAACTTTTTTTTTTTACAAAAATCTGTTAAAAGTTTGTGAAATTTGTACTTAAATTGAAAGGAAAGACATTTGTGGTAAGACTGAGGAAACAACTTTTAGTTGTTTTTTTATTACCCTGTTGTTGTTTTGTTTTATTTCCAAGCTTAAAACATTTGTCGTTTTGTAAATTCACAAATTATAAATAATTGTCTTGTTCTTAAAACCAGATTAATACGTTTAAATTTTTTTACTGGAAAAAGACAAAAGTAATGATTTCAAATAATGATTTTAAAATAATGTTTAAAATCTTTAGCTGTAGAAATCAGAGATCTGAGAGCTCTCAAAGTAGTTATCAGAATGTGCCTCCAAAAAAAGAACAGATATATTTAGTAGAGCAGTGCTAACTATATGTATAAGTCAAAACAATGTGAGGGTAAACAGGGCCAATCATTGTATGGGAGTTTTAGTGCAGTGAGTCATAATGTGAACGTATGACACGCCATACCTCCAGGTTTTAATATTCTCACATGGGATCCACTGACAGGAATGCTGTGTCTCCTATCTGAGTCAGCATTCCCAATACAGGATGAGTCATTCCAATCTTTTCTCATTTACACACAGTCATCGCTAAGTGTATGATTCAGAATAGACAGTAAGTTGCATGCAACATGTATTTCAGTTTATAGGCTATTGAAAATGATGTGGCCATCAGTACGTTCACTGACAGTACATTCCTGACTGATAATGTAAATAAGAAATTCTCCTTAAGGCCTGTTTACACTAAGCACTGATAAAGTGTTTCACACCGGATGAGAAAATTGCCCCGGTGACATTCTTCATTACTTCTCATTGGTCATTTCAGCACCAACCAATAAGATAGAGGCTTGTAGGCTGGTTTGTTTATATAAAACCTTTTGTGAGCTGTGCCTAAATCTTTCTTTTGTTTAAATAATCCATTAAAAATGACTTTCTGCTTCAGACAGGTGTAGCTTATTTATTGATTTTTGTCTTGTGTGCAAAGTTTTGGCATAGCCTGACAAAAGTCTTGGAAAAAAAAGTTCCTATAAAAAAAACGTTTGCAGTTTTCTTTACTTTGTAATTTCACTTTGTGTTTTTGTCATTTTAAGCAAGTACGCAAAGGTAATTCTGTAGCAAACTTGAGATGTTTTGAACATTCTCCTTGCATGAGTAGTAACTAATAAGGATTAGGTCAGCATTGGTCTTAATAATTGATAACTCTATCTTTATGACTTACCCATAATCCTTTTGTTGAACTATTGCACATGAGGGTCTAATTAGTAATTGTTATCGCAAATGGGCCTATATGGCTTTAGGGTGTTTTGACCTTTGACCCTCTCTGTAGAAAAGGCTTATGGAGACTGGCCAACATTCTACATTTTTTCTTCTTTGGCTTGAACGGGACACACATTCCACAGCTCTGTGGCCTTGTCCTGCGCAGTTATGCTCCACCCACATCTGTCATACGAGCTATTATCCCCACGCAACAGTTAAAGATGGATGGTTTGTCTCAACACTCAGGCATTTTGTCCTTTTGTCATAGCGTGAGCTGTCAGGGTCTCTCCAGTGTCTTACCAATGTCCAGTACTGTGGGTTTGCTTTCGGTGTTGCTTGGAGCCCTCAGGCTACTCCTTGACCCCCACATGACAAGATAACCATTTTCCAGCCTTTACAGACAGTCTCATCCTGAACATGTTACAGTATTCCTGCCAGAACCTTGATGTCAATCTCTGTAAGTGGACAGAGTCTCTTGATGCACCCTCCCTCCTCCACCCCAGTGCAAATAAGTTCACAGACAGCGATGTATACTTTGACTAGACAGCACTAAAATAGTCTGGCCATCTGGGGGACGCATCGGAGAACTGCCCCAGTGAGTTTGCGCTTCTGCTCTTTCAGAGTAATAGCCTTCAGCTATAGATATTTTGCTAAAGTTTTCTATTCAGGAATTTTCCAGAGTCTGAGCCAGGTCAGGGGTGAAGCCTGGAATGTGTCATGGTGGTGGTCAGGCAGGGGCAGCAGTTACACTGGGGTGGCACAGAAAATATTATACAAACACTATTTTAAAAGTAGTTTAGATGCTCAGACAATTACTACAATAACATTTTAATTAAAATATCAATTGAAAATTGTTATCAATTATTTAGCCTCATAGTCTAAGTGAAGTCTTCCTAGTGACACATTTAGAGAAAGTGCCACTAGGCACATACTTTACTCACTTAAAAATGCAATCAGATACTAAGATTTTTTTTTTAAATAACTGTAAATATAAAAAAGAAAAGTGTAGTCTTACTATCATTGACTTGAAGAGTGTTCTTGAATTTATTTTGTTTGGTATTAACCCAAATCTCCTAGCCATACATTTTTAGAGATTCTAAGAAACCTGTCAGGGCCTGAAATGTTCTTATGGGGGATTTATTAACTTGCACTGCATTCTGGGATTGCCTTAACCACACAGGTTATATGTGATGCTGCCCTAAAAATCTGCCACCCTATTTATAATTTTGCTGCCTATGTTTTGGAACAGCCTTAAAATGCTATCTAGGCAGCTCACCAGGTTTAAAAAAGCTTTTCTTTTGGGTCACCTTGTGCAATGGAAACTGAAGGATCAAGTATTATTCTGTCTTGATCATCAATGCCAACATTTAGTGCCTGATAATCCACCCCAGAGCTTCATTATTTACTGCAGATCTCTTGCTGTCTACTAACAGAAAGCAGCTCTCCCAATAAAGCTGCTTGTCATTGCAACATGGAAAGACAAGTTAAACAATCTGATGTTCTCATCCAGTGTCTGGCTGCTTTAATGGGCTTGATTTGTCATCGAACACTGTGATGTGTTGCCAGATCTTGTTTTTTTAAATAATATATTAGCGCTAACAATTCACTTGCATCTCAGAGTCTTTCTGAATTGGGCTAATATGTGAATCTGTTTGTTATTATTTGCCTTTTCATGTTCTATTAGTAGCTATTTATTGAAGCTGTTAATGGTTACAGGTTGCCTGTTCTTGAAACCTTGTGAATTGGCAGAAAATGCCAGAACTTGCCAATTATGTTATCTCAGCTGCACAGGCTAACCAAATGTTATGGTGTCTTTAAGGAAATATCACTGAGAACCACTGTTGTCATCTGCAATTACAGACTGCTAATGTGCCAGAAATGGTAGCAAATGTAAGAAATCAACAGGAAGTCAAATCAAGACACAGCAGTCAGAATACATTCATCTCACATGCATCTCACAACAGTGGTGTTCATACAACACATACAAGACAGGCCTGCAATGCTTTCTGGGCCTATTTCCTCATTAATTTTCTGTCTAAATGTCTGTCTAATAGGGAAACAGCTAACTAATAAAGAAATGGACTGTCTGACAGCATCATGGGAGTGATAGTACAGTGATTTGGGGAGTTGTTGAGATCTATAAGGCTATCGGGGGAGAGCTGCCCTTCAGAGGTTGTCAGAGGTCAGGTTTGTGTACTCTGCCCTCCCCTGTGTTAAAGGAGTGTTTCATTTCAGCAAGAGGGACAGAAGCGCACCAGGTAGTTGTATTATTTAGGCGTTTTACACTTAAGATAAGTGCTAGCACAACAATTGTGAGACGGTATCATTTGAAAGAGCTTAGGTGTGTTTGCATGCGTTTCAGAACAAGTAAGAACATGTTCTGCAAGATTGTCAGTAGTTCAGACAGGATCTTCCAGAAATTTTTGAACTCGCACATATATTTATACCCACTGTGTCAAGACATACTTGCAATAGTCATTCTACGTATTGCCATAGACTGTAAGTTTTTGTAGGTAGACACCAGTGTTGGCACACTGTTGCTTTGTTTTTCTCTGGATCTCAAAAAATCATCTCTAAATTCCTGTAATAAGCCAACAGTAGGTGTCAGTGTTGTTGAGCACTCTAGAAAGAATATTATTTGAAACTATTGTAACTATTTGAAATATTTACTGTGAGAAAGGTATGCTGTAAATTAAATGGATACTTTAGTTTTCACTGCTTGGTGTAGGCCATTTTGTACTTCAGGTGTACTATGTAGGTCACATTTCACAAGTTTCACATCACAAGTTTGTGATAATCTGTGCAACTGTAGCAGGTAAAATTATACTTTTCTTGTCTATGGCAAAATTTTCCTCAAATGTTGGCAAAGGTTTCTAGTCCAAGTTTTCCTATTCCATACATTGAGGAAATGCAAAATGTTTAATTGCTATCTGTTCATTTTGTTGTGTCTTGAACAAATTCTGCAACAGCAGAATTTTTTAACCAGCGCAGGAAGGCATGGCACCTGTTTTTGATAGTCCATCGCTTTGGTCCATCTACTGATTGGCAGTTTCTGATCCAGGACTTTTTACTGCGGGCCAACAGGTGGGTCCTGCGAGAGTTGTTAAAACGCAGGTGGTTTTAGTCAATAAACACACACATCTGGTCAAATGGAGGGTGAACTTAAGGAAGAAATAGTCCAAGTAAAGAATGATCCATAAATAAAAGGACAAACTAGAGGAAGGATGCTAGACACCAGCTTCCTCGACTTCTTTCTGAAAGCTTTTTGTCAAGTGGCCCTCGGGACAACTCCAAAAAAAGGTCTCGCAATCAGATAGTTCAGAAGTTCCTGTGGGTTGCGTCAACAAGACTGCCATTAATGAAGACAAGTGCTAAAGCCTGTGTTCACCATCCCGTACTCTGGAAACAACACAAAACACATCCAAACACTTGCCATGAACCTCTATCTCCCATATTTATCCCAGCTGGAGCATAAGGTTCCCTTTCTGATTTGAGGAAAGGTCAGAACCATTAAAGGGAGCTTTTGATTTTGGGGATAACTGCATGTAAAGTAGGTTTCATTTCTCCCATGTTTTCCTGGACACACTTTAGAGGAATCTTTGAGCAAATCGGCACTTTCCTTGGGCACAGCTTCAGTCAGATCTGCAGGAGTGTTTATGTTGTATTTATGTATGACATTGATATGAGGTGGAAGTTTAACTGGTCCTTTTAGACTCAGCACTTTGTCAGTGGAATTGTCTGTTTAGTTTTCTAACCAAAGAGGCAGATAAACATTTGTAGCTTTTAATGCGACTGGATTTGCTGCTTTTATGACGTGGTTGTAGGAGATGGACTTTGCTTGTGTGCAAACGTCACCAGGATTTAGTCAGTGGTTTTCTCTTATAGTGACAGTAGAGGGGAGATGAGAAGATGAAGAAGATCTGAGAAAGGTAACTGGGCTTGAGTCGTGTTCAAATTCAAACACAATTTTCTCAAATGATCGCCAATTATATGATAACCACTAGGCCACGGCTGCGGGAAAGGGTTTGTTACTTTGTTTCTGTATTAGAATACAGTAAATGTGTTGTAAGGTGTATCAAAGAGTGTCAACAATATCTTTTTTACTTACATGGATGAATGCAAGTGATGTGTCATGTCAGAAACAGCAGTTTTCATCCAGTCAAGGATTATTTGTTCTTCTCCCTCTCTAAACCTCCCAGGAAGCACAGCATTTTGTTAAGGGTTGTAACCACACCGTTTGTGGGCAGGTAGCCTGCCGGCAGACCCTCTGAAAGTTTTGGCTGGGACTCAAAAGTTCAAGGCCGCTGGGAATGGGCCAAAGCCTTTCCCTTTATATCACAGTCTCTTCTGCCTGTCTGGAAAAGAATGATTGCCTTCACATGTCCATGTGTTTTGCTGTTTATTGTCTGGCTGCCTAATCCTCG
The DNA here is from genome assembly GCA_036877545.1 of Yasuhikotakia modesta. Taxonomy (NCBI): domain Eukaryota; kingdom Metazoa; phylum Chordata; class Actinopteri; order Cypriniformes; family Botiidae; genus Yasuhikotakia; species Yasuhikotakia modesta. The sequence continues at coordinate 33,475 of JBAJNP010000094.1, read as the reverse complement.
TTGACATTCACCTGTCTTGTCTATATAGTGTTAGCAAAAAAATTCAATCGGAAAAGCTCTGATTGGTTCGGGTTGGTGTGAAAAACACTAGACATGGTATAATCTTTTCCTGGTAAGCATTCACTTATCAAGTGTTTAAAGAATTAGTTGTCAGAATACTTTTTAATTACCAAAGCAAATATTCAAAGACATTGTGTGTGTATATATATATATTTTTACACACACACACACA